>JAWQRP010001458.1:0-19055 GCA_033557875.1 Quadriops clusia | reverse complement strand
ACTGCACAGGGTCAGCCCATTCTAAAATTTTCGTCCCCATACGGTAATTCTATACACATAAATGTCTGGTTACCTATATTTTGATCCTTAGCCGACCCTGTACCTGATTCTTGAACTATCAACTCGTCTTGTTGGAAAGAACCTAATAACAACAAATGCTCCTTGCGAGGCAATTGCAAAAAAAAATTGCTGGGTTGCCACGTGCGAAATCTGGTATTTCGATAAGAGGTTTGTCATCTTTATCTGTTTACATTTAAAGCGATGCATTAGAAGAGTTCCGCTTCAAGGCAGGGTCCTTTGCGGGTGAGATACGTACGTAAGGGGGGTACTGTTTACATTTAAAAATCACGTGAGCTAGCTGCCACTTAAGGTTTTGGTGACCCCCCCCCCCTCCCCTTAAACCCTTACGTAACACATGGATGTCTCCCAATCAGAAATCGACAATTTTTCAACCACCTGTTTGACAGACGTCGACTTTGACCCGTTTGAGGTTAGGTTGTGATAATTGTAACAAAAACAAAAGTCTAATAATGCAATTTGATTGCCCGTTAATCTGTCACTCAACACGATTTGTTTTGGTAAAACGTGATATGAGGAGGTCGTAAAGATTAGAAGCTGTAAAAATTAAACTGCCCATAATATAGTGTGATAATCTTTAATTGATGTATCGTGTGCGGTTGTAATTTTTTTTTACTTAAGTAACAATTTTTCTAAAGACAAACCCATTATTCAAATAGAAAGTGTATTATTACCACTGCAATAAGATGGGATCAGCTTGCGAAACTAACAAACTGGAGATGATAAAAAAGACGGTCAAGAATTACATGGATTTCCCTAAACCCGGAATTGACTTTAAGTAAGTTTACTTATAACATGAAAAAATGTGCAATACTTCAAACTGGTATGTTCGTTTCCAGAGATATATTCTCGCTCTTCAAGGATCCAAACGTAATGATTTCCTTAAACGAATTAATATTAAATAAGGCGAATTCTCTAAACCCTCGCCCGGAATGTGTAGTAGGCCTAGAAGCTAGAGGATTTCTATTCGGCCCAATAATAGCAATGGACTTGAAAATACCCTTCATCCCAATTCGAAAAAAGGGGAAGTTGCCGGGAAAAGTGCAAAAACTTTCATATCAGTTGGAATACGGAGAAGACTTCATAGAGATTCAAGAGGACGGATTGCCTAAAGGTGCCAGGGTTCTTATTTTCGACGATTTGCTGGCTACTGGTGGAACGGCCCGAGCTGCCATAGAATTGCTCAAAAAATGCGGGATGAACCCGACTGACGTGCTCGTCGTTTTCGAGCTAGTTTCCCTCAATGCCCGTAACACCATACCTTGTGATATTAACGTGGAAACCTTAATCACTTTCGATTAAACTTCACAGAGTTGCCTTATGTCCTTTTTATATTTTGTTATAAAAGGAATAAAGTCTATTTTAATCACGTTTATATAGCACTTTCTTCTTTAACTATGTATTTACTTAAATCTTAAGTCATTTTGTACCTTTTCGTTTTGGATTTTCCACCATAATTTCCTACTACTTTCTTCTAACTAACCAACTTTTTGCATTTATCTCTATCCAGCCGTTGAAACCCAACTTTTTTTTTAAATTTTGTTTTTTTAAAATCTCTCTAGGTTTTATCTTCAAACTTTCTATTATTACATCATTTTTTATTCCAGCAAGTCTTGTTCTTCCTTCTATACCTAAATCTATTTTGCTATCCGACATCCTGCTTCTTTGGTTTCACGTCGTTGGATTTCACGTTGTCACCCACTATTCCGATCTGTATATTAGGATTGATATTCAAATTTATTTATTTTTATAGTTAAGATTGAGAATACTACTTTTTCAAATGAATTGCACTTCCTTTTCTTATAAATATAACAAATATTTCCCTACTAAATATTAATTTACACTAGAAACCCGTTGCGAATACATTCGCAACAATAGATTACAAAATATTATTAGAATACACTATTATATTCTTCCATCATCTTTTCAACGGTCTCCTTGAAATATAAGAGAATACGATTTAATAATTACCAGGATGGATGTGCTCGCTCGCCGCCTCGCGCCTTCTGCGCTCGTTTATTAAGACACTTAGCAGGAGCTTCTTACATTAGTAGTATAATATTGTATAATAATAGTAAACTTCCTAATTACCAGGATGGATGTGCTCGCTCGCCGCCTCGCGTCTTCAACGCTCGTTTACTAAGCCACTTAACTGGAGCCTTTAATATTAACCTGGAAGTTGCAATGTTAATTCAAAATTAGGAATAATAATGACATCAAAGTTGTATTATACGCTTTGACATTTGTCAATTTTCGATACTGACGCAACTGTTGCCTTGATGCCAGCACGTGCTTAGTTCACTCGTGTGTAAGTTATTCGGTTGGCGTAAAATTCAAAGGGAGAACTGAACGTTAAATCGCTCATCGTGTGAATAACGAATCTAGCGTGTTTTTTTCTTTTTATTATATAGGAGTGATTATAAAATAAATAAAAAGTAATAAAAATTAGTAAAAGTAATAAAAAATAACTTCCATAAATAATGAAATGGATAAGCTTGCTCGCTTCGCTCGCAACCCGCCTCGCGCCTTCGGCGCTCGCTTTTAATACACTAAACTGGAAATTCTAACATTCAACTTAGCAGATACCTCACAGAATATTAATTACTATTTATATTTTGAACTTTTAATAACAATAAATAAAAAGCCAAAAATAAATAAACGTAATAAAACGAAAATAAATGTAATAAAAAATAACTTTCATAAATAATAAGACGGATGAGCTTGCTCGCTTCGCTTGCTTTTAATACACTAAATTGGAGATTCTAACTTGGTGCTCGTTAAACGGGGCGCTCTGCCAAATCGTGCCTCTTACGCAACGGAAGATCACCCACATCGCTGGCGGCGTAATATCTGGCTCCGTAAAAATCCACATACACTTTATGTGCACGGTGTGACGTGGGTGGGCGACTTCCAATGTATACTCTGTTTTTTTTTATATGTACCTATTATTTTTTTATATTATTAATTTTAAAATGTTATACAGTTTTTAAAATGTTTTAACCACTGCGACTATGTATATATACGTGACATGTTTTATAATTTTTACACTGTTTGACCTAATGTCCACTATGATTTTTTTTGTGACCCCAACAGGGGGGGCAACCCACCTTGACCCCAAAAGTAATAAAAATAAATAAAAGTAATAAAAAATAATTTTCATAAATAATGAGACGGATGAGCTTGCTCGCTTTGGTCGCTTTTAATACACTAAACTGGAGATTCTAACATTCAAGTTAGCAGATTCCTCACAAACTATTAATTACTATTTATATTTTAAACTTTTAATAACACTAAATAAAGTCATAAAAATAAATAAAAGTAATATGTAATAATAAATAAAAGTAATAAACATAAATAAAAGTAATAAAAAATAACTTTCATAAATAATGAGAAGGATGAGCTTGCTCGCTTCGCTCGCAACCCGTCTCGCGCCTTCGGCGCTCGATTTTAATACACTAAACTGGAGATTCTAACATTCAAGTTAGCAGATACCTCACAGAATATTAATTACAATTTATATTTGAAACTTTTAATATCAATAAATAAAGTCATAAAAATAAATAAAAGAAATAAAATAAAAGTAATAAAAATGAATAAGAGTAATAAAAAATAACTTTCATAAATAATGAGACGGATGAGCTTGCTCGCTTCGCTCGCAACCCGCCTCTCGCCTTCGGCACTCGCTTTTAATACACTAAACTGGAGATTCTAACATTCAAGTTAACAGATACCTCACAGAATATTAATTACAATTTATATTTGAAACTTTTAATATCAATAAATAGAGTCATAAAAATAAAAGTAGTAAAAATAAATAAAAGTAATAAAAAATAACTTTCATAAATAATGAGATGGATGAGCTTGCTCGCAACCTGCCTCGTGCCTTCGGCGCTTGATTTTAATACACTAAACTGGAGATTCTAAAATTCAAGTTAGCAGATACCTCACAGAATATTAATTACAATTTATATTTGAAACTTTTAATATCAATAAATAAAGTCATAAAAATTAAAGTAATAAAAATAAAAATAATAAAAATAAAAATAATAAAAATAAATAAAATAAAAGTAGTAAAAATAAATAAAAGTAATAAAAAATAACTTTCATAAATAATGGGACGAACGTGCTTGCTTGTTTCACTTGCAAGCCACCTCGCACCTTCGGGGCTCGCTTTTAATACAGTAAACTGGAGATTTTAACATTCAAGTTAACTGATATCTTACTGATATTAATTAATATTTTATTTTATTATATTATAAAACTAGAAACCCGTTGCGAATACATTCACAACTATAGATTACAAAATATTATTAGAATACACTATTATATTCTTTAATCATCTTTTAAACAGTGTCCTCGAAACATAAGAGAATAAGACTTCCTAATTACCGGGATGGATGCGCTCGCTCGCCACCTCGCGCCTTCGGCGCTCATTTACTAAGCCACTTAACTGGAGCTTTTAATATTAACCTGGAAGTTGCAATGTTAATTCATAATTAGGAATAATAATATAAAAAAAAGGGAATAATATTGACATCAAAGTTGTATTATACGCTTTGACATTTGTCAATTTTCGATACTGACGCAACTGTTGCCTTGGTGCCAGCGCGTGCTCAATTCACTCATGCGTAAGTGATCCGGTTGACGCAAAATTTAAAGGGAGAACTAAACGTTAAAACGCTCCTCGTGTGAATAACGAATCTAGCGTGATTTTGCCTTCTATTATATAGAGGTGATTTTTGTTCATATTTATTCTCTTTCCTTACCATTAAAACTATATCATCGGTATATGCTATTTCTGTTATTCTTAACTTTTCCATGTCCTAGACAATTTTAGATTTAAATCCTCTATACCTAACAGAATCTTATTATAGAATAGATAAAAATTGCAGAAATCTCTAATTCTAGAAAGTTTAGTAAAATCCGCAACCATATTCTTTTTTTTACATTTTGTTATAAAAAGAATGATATATTTTAATAATCTCAGATCCACCAAGAATAGAACACTCTACATGTGCACATTCGAGAACAAATTAATTGAACAGATTGCCATAGTATATTTAGTTTAAAGTATAAAAATAAATTACAAATATTAAAATTCCTTCATATAAATATAATAAATTAAATTTGTAGATATGTACTCTAATAATAGGGAAAGAAAACATCGTTTTCAAACAGTCAACAACTGCGAATCACTCGAAGGTCTATCGCCGTGCCCGAGTTTGTCAAAGCAAGCGTAGCTGTTAGTATCGGTAATTTCCATGATCAGCTCGCTAGTAGCAGACGCCCTCATTTTATTCATTTTTTTGTGTGTTTCTATCATGTTCAAAAGCTCCTTGACCCGCATTTCCAAGTCCAAGCTTTCCGATTGCAGCTTGGAAACGATCGTCCTGTTGTTTTTGAAACTTCTTGGGGTCGGAGGCTTCCTCAATTCGTCTTCTACACGCTCGATGAGACTGTCCATAGCCGCCAGGCCGGTGGCGATGCTCAAGTCTTTCAAATATTGTCTCGAATCGACGAGATTCTGAATTTTTATGATTTCCTCGAGAAGGGTCATCTGATGGGCTTTTATCGTTTCTTCCGTATTCTCGTGGGTTAGTGTGCTTGATAAAAGGCTTTCAATTTGTATCCTATTCTTCAGCAACTCGGAATAATGTTGTAGAAGTTCCGTCTCGGCTCTCATAATGTCTATCTCGTCACCTCCTCGGTTCTTGTCGATCGTCTGGAGTATTTTTTCGAGGGCTTCACGTTTGTCACTCACATTTGACGCTTTCAGACGCTTTGAATTTAATTCTAACATGGCTACTTCTTCTTCGCTTAGTTGTTTTCTTAGTAGGCCTATCCGTCTTCTTTCGTTTTGAATCCTTTCGCATTCGATTCTGACTTTTTCTTTGCACATTTCTTCTAGCTCATGGATCCTGATAAATAATTGCAATTACCATTTTTGTTGTTATTAATGATATTATTCTTACGTTCAAATTTTGATTATTTTTAATTTTGTTAATTATATTATTTATAACTTTATTTATTAAATTTTCAAGGTAATTGTTTGTTCTTAAAGCAATTTTGATTTTTTTAATGGTAGTATTTCGAAATACGTTATTATTTAACTTGTATGCTCTATTAATAAAACATAATGTTATATTGAATTTCGAAATATGTACTGAATTATGAAAAACTGCCATTAAAAAAAAATTGCTTTAAGAAATAATAATTACCTAGAAAATTTAATAAATAAAATTATAAATAATAGATCAAATGTTTCACGTATAAATAATAGAATTAAGAAAAGTAAAAATAATCAAAATTTTCATTTATTCTAATCAAAATCTCTGATGAAGTTTTTAATTAAAGACAAAAAAGGGGTAAACTAATCATATTTAATTCCTAAACTTAAATACCTAAAAGGTAAAATAATATATTTATATAAATACAAGAGGTCATAAAAAAATTTATATTTTAGTTAAATCACGAAATACTCTCTAGTTAAATGTTACATCACAAAGTTAAGTGATGCCATTCTTTCATAAATACATACTGTTTTCCGTACATACATTACTTACCTTTCTTTCTCAGCTTCAGCCTTTTGCATCAACTCAAATTCTTCACTTTTCTGCTTCTTTAGTTTGTTGATTTCGTCAATTTCCATCTTAAGAGTCTCTTCCTCCATAGTCAAAATGTCCATTTCTTTGTTTTTGTACTCGAGGGCGGCTTTCGGAAAGTCAGAAAACATTGGATACGATTCTCCGGAAACGTTCCTAAACCCGTTTAAATACTGTCTGGGATGGTTCTTCTTGCTGGTTTTTTTCATAAGCAAATATGCTTTCTTCACGAGATTCTTAATAACGATCGGATTTTGGTTATGGTAGAAAAATCGGAAATCATCTGCGTTAGACATAGACAGCAGCTTGCTCCTATTCAACATATTGTAAGCTATGGTAACGAAGAGGATGAAGCTAGGTTCGTTGGAAAAGATATGGTCCCAGACGATCTTCCAATCCTTCGGATTTAGAATCTCCGTCAATGCGACTTCCAGGATGGCCCAAGCGTACGTTTCGGATGTGACTTTTTGTTCGTTTAAATGACGCAGCAGAACGACATCGTGTTCTAACATTAAATTCTCTAGCATTGCTAAGACGTTCATTGGGGGCATGGGGTAGTATTCGAACCAATGTTGGCACCAATTCAAGATTATGGTGCAGATCGCTTCGAAACACAAAATAGGCTCATTTTGGAAGATGTGTACGAAAGGGAATATAAACACGGGGAGATAGTCAACATTTGAGAAAAACGGGCTCCACGTGCAGACATTCACAAGAGCTCTCTTTAGGTTTTTCATAGAGATCTTGTTCTCAAGTGGGTAGTTTTTGTCCAAATCATCAAAAGGTGTCTTAAATGGGTTTTGGTTTATGCTTTTGTATTCATCGAGGTTACGCGGTAATTGCAGCAAATGCGTCCAAATTTTAACCCGATGTTCTTCCGGGTATTCCCGAAACTGCTTCAAAATATTCTGCAGTTTCTCGTGATTCAATAATTCCTTCAACTCTTTCTGTAGAGCATTCTTCCCTTTCCTTGGGGATTTTTTACTAGTTTTTTTGTTATTAATATCGTTGATATTATCATTTTTAATATTATTTTGTTGATGGCCCACATTAATTACTTTATTAATACTGTTATTCAAGGAAATTTTTACTTGCTGTTGCAACATTTTTTTGTTGCCTTTATTCTTACTTTTAATGGCACCCGATTTCATATCGAGTGATTGGCTTATGTCGGTTAGGTATTTGCTCAGGATGTACATGTTTATTTCCCCGGTGGATAAAATGCATCCTAAATACTTTCCGTCGTTGGAGACGCTGAATCGTAAAATTTCTTGCACAGCAAGAAGTTTGTTTATGACGCAGTTAGCCTCCATACTGTAGAAGTAAATAATTCCGTTCCCGGATAAAATGGCTAGAATCCGGTTGGATCCGCCATCAAACGGTTCCGAGATGAATTCCAAGCTTTTCACGCTTTTAATAAATTCGGGTAATGTGATGGTTTTGGTGTATTCCCAGATGTCGAGGAGGAAGATCGCTAAATAGGATGCGTGGCCGCCTACCACCATCGCTCGGCCGTTCTTCGTGACTGCTATGCATTTAACCTTTGAAGTTTTTCAATCGTTAATTATAATATTATTCGTAATATAATAATAATACTAATAATAATAATACTAATAATAATACTAATAATAATAATAATACCAATAATAATAATACCAATAATAATAATACTAATAATAATAATAATAAACTTTCAATAAAATTCAAGGAACATGTATTAGTTGAAATGGTTGGAACTTTTTATATGTACTTTGAATTAATTTTTGTTTATTTACCGATGTTTTAATTTCATTATATTGGGGTAGGTACTTAATGGGTATAGAATTATGGAATCTATTAGATTCTCTATTATAGATTTGTTTGGATTGCATAAAGCATCAGTTAACTTTTGAAACATTTCGTTGCCGTTTTTATGGTTCCAGATTTTGGAACTTTTTTGTTTAAATAATGCCATCAATTCTCTATATGGGATTTAATCTCATTATAATAAACTGTTTTAAGACTTGGAAAATGAAATGTAACTATGTACCAAGACAATATCATTCAGGTCAAAAGACAAAACTTTTCATTTAAATAAATGAAAAGTTTCTTTTGTCTAGAATAAAAATATGTTTTTATTTTATTATCACAAGAAAAGTAATTTAACATGGCTGTTTTTATATTTTCTGTAGAACTAAGTCATTATATTACTTTCTGGTAGTTTAATCAAATTTCTTTTTTAAAGTGCTTAGAAAATTAAAAATATTTAAAGTTCCAACTAATATGGCAAATACTGTATTAATAAAAAGCATTTGAATTGGAATAATTAATAATAATTCTTCTGCTATGCAAGTAATAATATTAGTATTATTTCTTGGTTGTTATAATACACTTTCTAAAAGTGTAATTAAATAACTGCTTATGATGCATGACGTTAAAATAAAGTATATGCACAATATGAAGTTGTGAGATTTATTATAAAAATAAGCGACTTTAAATACTCAAGACATCTACGTCATAATGCAAAGAATAGTTCAAGAACAAAAAATTGAAATATTTATTTTGATGAGAGTACCTTCGACTGTTGGCAATTATTTTAGTACTATACAATTATATTATAAAAATTATTAAATTAATTAAATTATATTATATAAATTATTAAATAAATTTAATATGTCTTGTAGTATATTAATCAAACGATTTGTCGCCAAGCTATTCATGCAATGCATTTTTACACCAACCAATGATTAAGGCAAAACCGTATTGTAAATAGTATAATCTTTCACTTTAGTAATTCTGTTATAAAAAGTTTTTTCTTCCTATTTTTGTGCTTACACTGATTATCTTTTTTATTACAATCTTGCCATGATTATGCTCACAAATTGAGCGAAATATCGACATTGTACTAAAGGCTAGTAAATAAGATTATCGCCTTATTTATCAAACTAATATTCTGCCCGTTTTTGGACTTATAACCTAAGAAATTGAACAGTACTAAAAAAATTTAAAATATAGCATAACAATACAAATTTACCGTGCTTTTATTCCAACTACTCGGCAGAATCTTGCGAACACTTTGGAAATTGTCGCAAGTCCAAACTTGCATCGTATCATCTTGGAAACAAGCGAGTATATAGTTAGTAACAGGCATGAAACAGACCAACTTCAATACCATGTTTTCACTTAAATTCAAATTTTGCACCTCCAAGTTGGTCCTTAAATTCCACATGATTGCCTCGGCGGCCGACCAACTCATACAGTAATAATCTTTAGAGAAAGAAAGACCGTTGACGGAATGCTGGTGCGAGTCAAGGCTGGCCACTTGATTCCCCGTTTCCGTGTTAAACACTCGAATTAACCCGTTAACACTGCCCATTAGGACTTCCGTGTCGTTAAGAGGCGAAAACTTGATCACTGTGCAGTTCTGCCAGGTGGAAAAAGTCCAAAATTTGTTGTTAACGAAGTCCACGATGAGCACATCTCCTTTTTGGTTCACGGAAGCCATGACGTGAGCCATGGAATCGAATGTGATTTGTGTGTAACGAATTCTTTGGTTTAGCGCTTCTAGGTCAGTGGGGGTATTGTGGATTTGTAGTATTAGACTGCGTATATATGAAACACATATAAAAATACATTATTTTATTATATTATTATTATACAAATGAGTAAATATTGAACACGTTTTTTGAAGACATTTTCTTAGTGGAAATTAAATTATTTTCAATATTACGATACATATTATATACAGTGGAATTTGCTTAATCGGGTCACATCGGTGCCGATAAATTCTTTTAAGGAATTTATTGGCCGAATAGCGCAATCTGGGCGTTGTAAAATCAACCTTTTGTGACACCATAATTCTCCGATGCACAAAATTTGTGAATCCTATTTGCATTATATTGCAAAAGAAAGATTACAAATGTAAGTGGTAAAGGAACATAAAAAATTTCTTACCCATCTTTTTGTGGCGCCTTTAACTTAAACAATTGTTTCTCGGGAGTTGCTTTCGGTTGGTCTTCATCGATATCTTCCATTTTCGTCTTTCGTCAGGATTTTCTGTGATTGATGGCAACTTGAACAATTTTTTATTTTGACGTTATTTATTTTGTGCTGAAAGAGAATGTAAACAAACATTTAGGTTATGTTGTGTAAACGTCAATTAAACTTCCTAAGACTAGGCAACCAAGTATACACATAACATTTAAATACTGGATAATGGTCCTAATAACTATTGTACTTATTTATAAAAATAAATTAACATTTTATTAAATTATATATATATATATATTATTATATATATTATAATATAATAATATTAAATTTAAAATTGTGTGGAATTCAATAAATGACAAACTTATAAACAGGCAGGAAAACACTTATTTATTGGTAGCACAAATAAAAATACTTCCGCCAAAGGATTAAATAAATTTATTTATTTTAAAATTTAAGGGTTGTTACACCTGAATACATACGTAAACTTTATAATAAGAAAATAATCCATTTAATTTACTTCAATTATCACATAGAACAGATTTATCTTCTTTCGCATTCAGCATTCCACCCAAGTTTAATTTAATCTAAATTAAAAAAGGCTTAAAAAATTTTCTATCATCACTTTACACTCTAAAACTATCGTTTGAACACAATTCAAGCAGCTGCTGCCCATCCTTATTTTTAGCACAACATAGAAGTTAATAAGAAATATACGAATAAAAGTAAGGCCCCAACTTATGAGTTTAACTACAAGTTATATCAATCGATAATATGAACCCTATGTTTAACATGCGACCTGCAAGAAAGAGTCGTTCTTGAAAATATTATTTTTAAGAGTCAGTCTCAAAAATTGCACGAAGACGTTATCATTTAATGACGTTATTAATCATATAGTGAAAATATTCTTCTGTTGTATGTACATATTTACAGTTTTTTTAAGTATTTCATGCCAGCTGATTCCTTGTTAAACAAAATCCATTAATTTTGTCTACCAACATAAATATCAAAAAATAACTCAAGGAGGCAATAATTAAAAAAACAACAATACATACAGTACATTACGAAAGTACTAAATTAGATACCATTAAAGCATTTAATAATAAAAAAATCTTACTTTGCTTCTTCTAGCTACTTAGGTTGTACATATCTATTTTAAAGTTATTTATGAAATATTAAGATATAAGGTTAGATTAATTATAAAATGTGGATCACAAAAGCGAGTTTTCACGATATATTATGTATTTTTTTGTAGTGATGCGTTCACTCTTTGTGACGACTCAATTTTTGGACAGTTTTACTTTCTTGACGATCCATATTTTTTGATGAACCTTTTTCCATTAATAGTGCATTTATCGAGACTGCCAGTTATCACAACAGCTCAAGACTGCATAACGCAAACTTGATGTACTTTAATAGACAGGGGTGATGTACTTTGCAACGACGAATTCATCTGTCATTATTGCGCCACTTTTGATTGGCTTCCCGCCGTGCGTCTGGCACCAACTGACTCCGCATTCCGCCGAGGACGTTGTTCGTCGCTTCCGAGGCGACTATTATCGGCTTCACTAATGTTGGGGGTATTTGCCGTAATACTCCGCCTACGGCTCCGCTGTAGCCCTTTTGTTCGTGCTCGTGAGATGCTATTCTCACTATGTTGTCTGCTGTTTCGCCTATGCCCTGTAATTTTTTTTATGATTAATTTTTAACCCCTACTTTTTTACGTGGTATATTAAAATGTCTAATTAATATTTAAACTTATATGTATTTTAAACTTAATTATTTCATAATTGAATTATTTCATAATTTAATTACTTCTTATTTTAATTTTTGGGTTTGTAATGTTAATGAAATTATATTGTAAAAAGGCATATCAAAGTGGCTATGCATATCAAAATAGTTTACTTGTTTTTCAAAATTTGATGAGTTGGCAACACCCAAATTTGACAGTTCTAGGTTAGCCATGTGTCAAGTAGACGCTACTTAATTTTACATTCAAAATTGGGAAAATTGATGTTATAATTATTTTTATTATATTGAATCATTATTTTTAATTAAAAATTTAATTAACAATAATAATAATAAAAATAAGTAAATAACAATTTATGGAAGCCATTTTAAACTGTTCTTTATCCAGTGTACTAACAATCCAAGGCCTAAGTTATCAGGCTAATTATTTTCGATTATATAAATTATTTAATTCATGTGTCGACATCCTAAATCTATAGGATTCATATTTCCGACAAAAAATATAATAGCTACTATAAGAATAATAATCAGAACTGAATCTTACCTCTTTTACAACATTGTAAGCATTGGCCATCCCTTCTCGGATGTCCTGTGGCTGATTATACCTCTTCTTTTTCCCTTTGGATCTCGGTCTTCTTCTAACACTAGGTCCAGGTGACATCATGTCATAGGCAGTTTCCGCAGTGATCTGAATCAAATGGATTATCCTAGTGGTGAGTTCTAAGGCAGCCATGGCGGTGGACGTGGTGAAACTGTTGGCTCCTCTTTGCAGACCACGAACAATTCGGCCGTCCTTTTGGTACTGCTCAATTGGCAACCAAAACAAATCTCGAATTCCTTGGAATAATTGGACTAACGAATGCATCGGGCCTATTCCACCCAATAAGCTTGGTAATTGGTTCTTTTTGATGTCGTTTAACCATTCTTGTAGCATGTAGTTCAGCAGCTTGTCAAAACCTAAATCAAGTAAATTATTTACTTGTTAACTCTGAATAGCATTTAACTCTTTGTTTCATGATATAATTTATGCCTTAAAAATTTGCAAAGTGATATGTACATATTTTCGTTGGATATTATTAATATTAAGAGATATAACTAACTCTTCATCATATAATCACATATAAATATAACTAACTTTTAACAAAAAATATTCATTGTTTCAAAAAAAGTGGTACTTAAGTACCATCAGTACTTAGCGCATATTTAGTAAGGCAATTTTTCTTTAGTCAATATTAAAGACAGGATTTGAATTTATGAAAGATATTCATCTATTTCGTAATACTGAAGCATACATTTTTTTTCTAATTTCTTCTATTCGAAATAATGACCTATTTCATTTAATAAAAACAAAATTTTTATTTCACGGCTATTGAGGTCTTCTTAATAAATAACTCATTTATTAATTTATTATTTTGAAAATCATATGACTTTTCGCTGCTTACATAATTAAAATAAGAGCAATAAACTTCACAAAACAAAATACCAACATATTAAATATTATTATTTTTAAAAAATCTTTATTACATAATTAAGGGTATTTTTTTGTTTTCAAATTATATTGTATTGTCATCATTTATAAATACGCAATCATTTATAAATATGCTTTCATTTATAAATATGCGATCATTTATAAATACGCAATCATTTATAAATACGCAATCATTTATAAATACGCAATTATTTATAAATATACGATCATTTATAAATAAGCAATCATTTATAAATATGCGACCATTTATAAATACGCAATCATTTATAAATATGCGATCATTTATAAATACACAATCATTTATAAATATGCGATCATTTATAAATACGCAATCATTTATAAATACTCAATAATTTCTAATACACAGAATAATGACAATACAACATAATTTGAAAACAAAAAATATCTTTAATTATGCAATAATGATGTAAAAAAATTATTTTTAAAATGTTGGTGTTTTGCGAAGTTTATCGTTTTTATTTTAATTGTGTTATGAAAGAGCCCTAAATAATAAATTAATAAATAAATTGAACAGGTTTAGTTACTACCAAGACCTGAATACTCATGAAATGAAAATTTTGTATTTATTTTATTTTTTCATTACAACATAAAAAAGAGAACACTTTAAATGCGGACGAGACTGAATATTGTTTTTACTACAAATTTTGCAACGTTTTCTCTCTTTGGTCTATTTCATTGAACTTAAAAATGGGCAGTTGATACTGTTACAATTAAGTGTAATTCAGGGGATGGAAAAAAAAACGAATGTAACAAAGTTAAAAAGCAAATCCTAACTAATAGTTTCGTACCTAAAATTCCATGTCGGTTTGAAATCCTCCTAAGACACAACTCGGAACAATTGAGCTGACCTAACCCCATAAGCAGCCCTGCCAATGGTCCATGTTTCATGTCCACCCTCTTCCCGTGATAATCCAGTCGAATAGGAACATCAGGCCCGAACAGGATGTTTCTGAAATAGATAGGGACATCTTCAGCTGCTCCCGGAATGTCTTTGGTGGAATCTTCATCTTCTTTGGCTGAAGTGTCCTCCTTGTCCATGAGCAAGAGCAGGTTTTCATCGACGGCCTCGTGAACCTGCTTGACGATTTCCTTTTCGTCTGCGGACACTGATAGAATCGGAGGCTGATGGGTAGGTGTCCCATGTCGTGAACCGACGGAAGGCACAACTTCATCCGGTTTGGCATTAGAATCTCCGAGTTCTGTGAAGAAGTTAATGAGGAAGAGAAGGGAGTCTTGGTCTATATTCAGTCTTAAGGGGAGAAGCGACACTCTGAGACAACACTCTTGACTTTTAAGTTGGGCATCGGGGCGAATGTGAACTGCCTTTATCACAATCTGGAAGAGGAAGTTGTTCATTAGGACATTAAATAAAGATAAAATAACAATTTTAATATTAGTAAAATAACAATTTTAAAATTAATAAAATATCAATTTTAAAATTAATAAAATATCAATTAGAAAATTAATAAAATATCAATTTTAAAATTAATAAAATATCAATTTTAAAATTAATAAAATATCAATTTTAAAATTAATAAAATATCAATTTTAAAATTAATAAAATATCAATTTTAAAATTAATAAAATAACAATTTTAAAATTAATAAAATATCAATTTTAAAATTAATAAAATATCAATTAAAAAAATGAAAAATAAATGTTATAATTGTAAAGAAGAAATATATTTTACCATTTGTGCATGGGATTGCTTCGGCATGGCCTCACTGGTATATTGGTACAAAAACTTATTAATCTGACTAGATTCCAACCTATCACGTATTTCCAACTCGGTCACCAGGAGAACCTGCCTGGAAGCTTGCTTCGTATTCTCAGGGTAAGTCTCATGTGTAAACTTGACTTTATTCAATTGCAATTCCATTAAAACGTCATGGTCTCGGTTCGCGCCACCCTTTAGCCGCCAAGGAATAGCTGCCACAGTTCTCTTCTTATCAATGTTGAAGATTATTTCTCCGGTATCTCTATTCGAAAAGCCGACACTGTCCTGAAGGCGCATATCAGAAAAATTCACTTTCTTCTGCGTTTTTGTCATATTCGTAACTTCGGATTTGAAATCGTTGCCCCCGTACATGTGCCATACTAGCGACATTTCGCATAAAGTGTATCTTACAGTAGGTGTGGGGTAATGTTTGGGAGGCTTCAAAAGATCAGTCTTGCCCAACGGTTCGATAAAATGAACCTCAACAAAGCGAAAGCTTTCGTCTTCGGTCCATCGCAATTCTGGAAGACCGTTCTTGGAGATAATTCCCAAAGTCAAGGCGTCATCGCCGATGAAGCAGAACTCATCGTCTGTGTCACTGCTTCGATTCGACCTATAAGTGACGTCACCTAGCTCATGGGTTACTTGAGGGATGGGCTTCATCGTGTCTTGGATGGGGTGCTTCTCATCGGGGAAGAAGAATAATTTTGCCCCGAGAGGTGTGTACTCTTCAGATTCGGTTTTCTCTACTTTTAGCATTTCCTCGTCCATTGCGTCGTCTATGAGGCTTTCGATGTGTTGGTGTTGGCTTTTGGACAGGTTGCTTATCTGAAAGAATAAAATAATAGGAGAATAGTATACCTAAAATAATTGATAAATCTTCTTTTAAGCAGTTTAGATTTAGAGGTAAATGTAAATTAATCCTTTCACTTCACATTGTTAGATATTATTGCATATTATTATTATATATTACACCACAGACAATATTTTATTTTTATTGTATCGTATAAAATGGCGGAGTATTTTTATTTGCTTTTTTTTTAATAATAACAATATCTTTGATATTGCAACACTCAACCATCACTTTAACACTTTAAACGTTATTACATAAATACACATATGTATTGAGATTTAACTGTAGTTGTCTTGAGTGAGAGGTATCCGATCATACTATTACACTCGGATGTATTATTAAATGGTCGGAAAGATATCTATAAAAAAGTTTTTATCTTTGTTTGTGTTTTTGCCTGTAACTTTAGAGGTATAAAAAAGTCATGTTTTAATCTTGTACGAGGTGGGAAAATTGTGGGAAATTAAATAAATTTTAATAGAGGAGTATATAAGTGAATCAAATATAGATGTAAATCATGAATCATATATATCATACAGTATTTAAATATTTCAATATGCACTGTTCATTGTTAAAAATAATTAGTCAAAAGTTAGGAATAATGGATCGAAATTTATAACTTGTGTAATTTATCATTGTTTATTTTGACAGGAAAAATAATTGACGAGTTAGACTACTCAAACGAGATTAAATCGTACAAATGTACCGTTTAGTATAAGGACTGTATCACTTGCAACAATTTTTTCCATTTACTACTTTTATTTTATACAAAAATCCTTGCATTCAATTACTGAATATTGTATTTAATTCAATGGATGAATAATAATTATCATTATTAAATTAAAAAACGCCAGTGTTTAGACCTTAAAAAAAGACATAGTTTTGCATGCAAACGCAAAAGAAAAAAAATACTTACATTCTGAGGTTCAACGCTGACTAATTCTTCTTCCACCTGATGTCTAGGACTAGAATAAGTGCTGCAACTTACAGGAGGCACAGCCTCATTAGCAGAAGTAATATCTCCATCGCTGGCGAAATAAGTAATTAATTGCATCAAAGCCCTGCCGCTATCCGAACAGGTCCTTATGTGTATCAAGTCGTTGGACGCCCTCAAATCAATATGAGGGTTCATCCCGCTTTTTTTGTCGTTGGTCCTCAAGCTAACCTCAAAAAGCCCAAAATCTACTACACAAACGTAATCTTGTCGCAGCTTTACCGGAACTCCTTTCACGACAGGTTTGTCGGTAATAAACAGCGAACATTCCTCAGCTATGAACCGAAGGGTTGAAGTGTTAGCTAAAGCAGATAAATGGGAAGACATGCTAAAGCTGCCTATCGTGACGATTGTTCGGACTGGTAGGAAATAAGGCCGGTAGTCTATGGCGCAATCCCAAAGATGCAAATGCAGTTCTGTTAGAACATCCTTAGCTGTGTATCCGGGAATTGGATAATCTTGAACGTTGAACATATCTATAAGTTGAGTTATCCAGCTGTTGGGTTCCAAGACGACTTTGTGGGTTAGAGTCGCTTTATTAATGCCAACTGCGACTCTTACAGTTTTTACGTGATGAGTTTCGTGGCTCGCTTGTATCCTCACCGCTACAGAAACCATGTCTCTTTGGCCACCGTGGTTATGATCGTCTAAGAGAACCCCTGCTTCTGATTTATAAATAGTCTGGTATAGTCGGTTGCGAGATTCAATTCCTAAACACAAAGAATAAAACACACATTAATAAAAAAATCACATTAAAAAGTTACGTTCGTAAAAAATCACGTTTGTAAAAAATCACATTAATAAAAATCACATCAATAAAAATCACATAAAAAAAAATCACATTAATAAAAATCACATTAAAAAAAATCACATTAATAAAAATCACATTAATATAAAATCAATTATTAAAAAAAATTTATATTAAAAAAACATCATATTAATAAAACAAAAATCATATTAATAAGAAAAAAAATCATTTTAATAAAAAAAAATCATTTTAATAAAAAAAAAATCATTTTAATAAAAAAATCATATTAATAAAATAAGTAATTTTCATTTTTACTTATTTTCTTGACCCTTAATTACTTTTCTGTTTTAATTTTCATTAGGTATATTTGGGTCTACTTTTATATTAATTACTTTATTTAATATTGAATCTTTTTTATTTTATTTTTGAGATCCCAGCAAGTGTTATAATCAATTTATAATTAAGACGACGTGAAGTACTTGCAAGTATTTTATTTATATTTGTAAAACGGCGCTATATGTTTTATTTCTTTGATATACAACTTAATTTAATAGAGTAAAGCGCCTGATGAAGACCCTAGTAGAGGGTGGAAACATGTAGCGCCGTTTTACAAATATAAATAAAATACTTGCAAGTACTTCACGTCGTCTTAATTATAAATTTTTTATTTTAATTTATTTTTACTGACGTTTCGCCCGTCTTTTTGCGAGCTTCCTCTGGAGTACATTCTAAAATACATTAACAAATTTATTACATTTCTTAAAATATATCACATTCGTCTATCTCTCCCTAATTTCATGTTTCTATTTAATACAATTATGACTCACCTATTTAAACT
>JAWQRP010001457.1:0-19066 GCA_033557875.1 Quadriops clusia | reverse complement strand
CATTGTCTATTATTTTTTTCTGCTCTTTCATTGCATGACATTGCCTCCTATAACATTTACGTATATGCACATTCCACAGTTCTTGATTATGTTCCATCCAACGTTCCATCGCATAACCTCACTTTTCAAAAATTCACCAGATTGCCTCTAAAGCTCCAAAATGCTATACTTTAACTAACTGTTAATGTATAATTTACACGTTTGGCCCATATTGAGGCCCCAATAGGGCTCTAAGACGTCTGACTCGTTCCTTCAAAAAATGACAAAATTCCGAGTTTCAGCTTCAAGCTTGTTTATACGGGGGGTATCCGCGACCCTTTGATACGAAACAAATTATTCGCTAAAATAAACGATTAGAGCAAAACAATAATTTATTTCGTTTAAACGATAGCTGTCAAAACGACGACCACATGGCCACCTGTTGAATTGGTAACTATAGCAACCATATGTCGACCAATCGTAGCTCACATTATAAGAGGTAAATTTGAATTGCACATTCGCGGTTGGTATCTAGGACATTAACAAAAGGTTCTTTCCAACAACACGAGTTGATAGTTCGAAAACCGGTTAATGTACTGCAGAGGGTCGATTAAGGATCAAAATATAGGCAACTAGACATTCATGTGTACAGGATTACTGTATGGTGACAAAAATTTTAGAATGGGCCGATCCTGTGCAATAGTACATTAACAGGTTTTCGAACTATCAATTCTTGTTGTTGGAATAAACCTAATGTTTAATTTTAAGAAAAGAAGAAACTAAACTGGAAGAAATTTAAAATTTGTTTATAGATGTGATTAAAATTACTAAGCCTCAAAGACGGAGGAGACCTGTATACAAATCAACTTAGTAATTCAATACGTATGTTCTTGAAATTATTATCAAGAAACTGCTAATGAAAATAATTTTCATACAATTCAATTATATTTTTGAAAAGGATTATTTTCTCTGAAATAGAAGCAGTTTGCTTAAAAAATTCGGGATGAGAATATTTCAATATACAAAAGTCCTGCCTATATTAGAATAGTTACTGTAGATAAAAGAGCTATTTACTGATTGAAGAAGTCTATTCACATCTGACTGACATTATATTTTCAAATATGTGCTTTTATTTTATTCACACTCTTGCAATCTTGTGTTTCTGCTTTTATATAAGTGACGTAGATATGGTTGCCTATGCGTAAAGTGCATACGTATTTTTTAAAGTTTATTACTGTACAATACAGAGATGGTTACGATGAAAGTATTGATATTTTCAAACAAATTACAAACTAATTACATACAAGAAAGTATTCAAAATATGATGAAAAGTTGGTCTCGTTTAGATATTTCTTACATATTGTGTCAAATATGTACTTTCTGTTAATAATCTAAACAGTCTATCTCTGTTGTCTATGCATGCACTTTCATTTATTCACATTTATTTTAATCCATCAGTGTATATACATTTACTATCCAAACATAAACCGGTTTGCGAGATAAATGTTACGTCATACGTCGCAAACTATTTACACGGATCAACCGCAGTAAATATAAGGATGGCCTACTGTCAAGTCTAATGTCAGTCGATAGCGCTACACATGACGTCACAGAGCACACTATAGTGTTTAATTTCGTAACCTCTGATAGTGTCACAATCTGTTTTGTGTGTCTGTAGTGAGAGTTTAAAAAATAAGCCAAAATGGGTGATATGGGACCTATTCAGTATTTTGTCTGTGGGGGGTTTGGAGGGATATGCACAGTAGTCGTAGGACACCCTTTCGATACTATCAAAGTAATTGAAGTTCATTGAAACATTGCTGCTTTACATAAACACTATATGATAATCATAAATTGCCTGCTTGAACTTTGGAGTCACTGTTATTGCTAAAGGGCATTTATTTTTGTATTGCAACTGCAACCTGTTGAAGGGGTTAATTTAATATTTAACAGAAAGAAAATTATGGAATAGGGCAAAAATATTATTAATTGTAGTACATTCAATAAATTGTTTGTTAAATGGGGGTTAAAAATACACTGGTAAAATATTTATAGGTCCAATAAGGTGTTTTTAAATGAGAAAGAGATTAAAGATATACAACCCGTTATCTCTATTTTTCTTAATTTATATAAAATATTACACAATATAAAACATACTTTGGTAAACGTGAAAAAAATTAAAGAAAAATGTACCGTTAATGTGGCATAAAATTGTAAATTTGCGTAAAAAATTATCAAAAATAATAATCAAAATAAATCATATTTATTTATTAATATCCGATCCAGTTGCCATTACTTATGAAAATAACCATAAAATAAGATAAATTTGAGCAATGAAAAAGATATAATAATATTACCTCTATTTGAATATAAATAATATATAATATTATAAATTTTATTGGTCGGGCAGAGGGAGTACTAAAGTTTTTTGTCTGTAGATATTGCCTTAAACTCGTCTTGCTCGCTTCATAATAAATTTATCTTTTGGTGATCAACAAAGCGGTATTTTCTTATTTATCTTTATATAATACATAGAGACAATATTATTTTGCTTTATTTTTCTTTTAAAAACCTACTTTATGCATGACTTCAATTATATAGTTTTTCGAAATTGTTTAATTACAGTCGTCTAGGTATTTATTTAAAAAATAGAATTGTTCAGCTAATGGATTGATATTCAAGTTCCTATTTGAAAGAAAGTTTTAATTTCCATCTATAATCTGGGTTATTTCATAAAATTTATATGTTATTAAAAATGTTTGCCATACACTAAACAATATCTTGATTTATTATATTAAAATTATAAACTTAAATTAATATATTCTTTTTTTATTGGGCTTTAAAGTGATTAATTCATAAAAAAATTAATCACTTGGGAATATACTATATTTTTGTATCTCAACTTTTCTCTCGTTAGGAGAACACTATTATTTCTTTTACACAATTCTATACAACTATTAGAAGAAACATGAATAACAAGATCAATTTTTTACAATCTATGACTACCAAACCAAATATAAAATAATACATTAATTACAAATGAATGGTCAAAAAAAGGGGAGAAAATATATACCAATTACCACTAGTGGACCTATTATTTATTTCCTCCAGTGTAACTTCGAGTTTCTTTAAACATTATGTGAACAACAATCTGAATAATAAAGTTTAATCACCGAAGACGAAAATTCCAACTTTTTATTTACCGTCATGTTTTTAACAACAGGTTCGTTTACAAACAATGCCACTCCCAAAACCAGGAGAAAACCCTCTCTACAAAGGCACAGCAGATTGCATGAAACAAACCTTGAGAAAAGAAGGGCTTTCCGGATTCTACAAGGGAATGGGGGCTCCGCTAGTCGGTGTAGCTCCTATTTTTGCCATTTCCTTCATGGGCTACCGAGTAGGGAAACAAATTTTTGGTCCGTCAGATATTAAAAAATTCACTTATTTTGACTACTTCATTGCCGGTGCATTCTCCGGAATATTTACGACTTCCATTATGGCTCCTGGAGAGCGAATCAAGTGCCTTTTGCAAATCCAAGCTGATGCAAAAACGAAGCTCTACGATGGTCCTGTGGATTGTGCTAAGAAGTTGTACAAAGAAGGCGGGATAAGAAGTGTTTATCGAGGATCCGGAGCTACGTTATTAAGGGGTAAGTTCTGAAAATTATTACATAAACATCACTAAAAAATTTAATTTATTCTAATAAACCAATGAACACTATAATTGTTAAAAATAAAAGAAAACTACAAAGTAAAAGAAACTGTACCGTTATCAAAATACTATTTACACTGAACGTATACAGAAGTATCAAATATTTTTTACTATTTTAATAATATTACTTACATCTTTAAACTTAATCTAGTATCAAATTATTATTGTTGATTTTCCAAGTTTTCTTCACATTCCGCTGAAGTCCTAACGTTTCACTTTTTAATTCATTTTTAAAACTCAGTGGCAGATTTTCAGCAATTTTTGCCACGGAATCTATGTTATTATTTTCATTGTTCCTGTAAGTATTCCCAAACAATGAAATTTTTATAGGAGTGTCTTCGATATTTGCAATTTTTTTCTTCTGTAAACTCATCTTAAGCCTCTGCTTTTCCATTTTCTGTTCCCGAGTATATTTACTAAATTTATAACTTCCTAGCACTTGCGAATCTCGACCATCGGACGAATTTGTTACATTGTAAGCACCTGATGCTCCCGTTTCATTGGCCCTAATATTCTTTGCAATTGTTGAATTTTGTGAGTTCACAATTTGTAACTTTGCATTTTGCAAATTTTCATTTTGTGAATTTCCATTTTGTGAGTTTGCAATTTGTGAATTTCCATTTTGTGAGTTTGCAATTTGTGAATTTACATTTTGTGAGTTTGCAATTTGTGAATTTACATTTTGTGAGTTTGCAATTTGTGAATTAACATTTTGAGAGTTTGCAATTTGTGAATTAACATTTTGAGAGTTTGCATTTTGTGAGTTTACATTTTGTAGTGTTCCAATTTGCGAAATTAGCCCATGAGCCCCAGTAAAGTTACCCTGCAGCTTTAATACGATTTTTTTCTTCAACCGAGGCTTAAAATCTGCGCAAATTAATTTTCTGCGCATCACGGGGAAAATACTTAAATTTTTAAACTTTCTCGGAGTTACACACTTCGGTGCAACCCTATTATTATAAATATAATTGTAATAAATTCTCTGCTCGAAATCGCATCCGACTCCTTTATCGAGCTGGGAATTGCAAATTCGCGTACTCTTCTGCTTAATTTTGTTAATAACCATAGGCTTCCATTCTGCCATGTCACAGGAACAATGCCAAGGGTTATAGTTTAATCGTATTAACTTCGGTGTGAAATTGCTAAAAATATCCTTCGGAAGCGTAGTAAAATTGTTATCGTTCAAATACAATTCATTTAAATTCTGCAACTCATCGAAAATCCCAGGAGGAATGTATTGCAAATGATTTTTCGACAAATCCAATACTTTCAAATTGATGAGACCAATAAAAGCATCCATTGAAATATTATAAATATTGCAAGATTTCAAAATTAATTTTTGCAAGTTATGTACTTCTACAAAAGAATCATATTGTATATCTGGAATATTCCCACTTAGGGTCAACTCAATCAAATTTGGCATCCCCATGAAAATGTCCTTTTTTAGTAATGGAATTTTTAAGTGTTTTAAAATAAGCTTTTTTAGTAAGTTTAACCCAGCAAACGAATTCTTTTGCAATTTCAATGGGATTTCTTCACTACCCAAAACTAAAGAATCGGTAGTATTCATAACTTCGAATGTATTTGGATAAACTACATTGATGGGGTTATTAAGGAAATTAGCCAATTTTAAATTTGGAAAAGGCGGTAGTGAAAGTTCGGATAATTGCGAAAAATTGTTGTATGAAAGATCTAAATATTCAAGTTTCAATAATCCAGCTAAATCAGTCACCTGAATATTTAGTAATTTATTATGTGCAAGAGATAATAATCTTAAATTGGGCGTTCCATAGAAGGCAAAATCCGGAATATACTTCAAATTATTGTTTTCTAAAATTAAATACTCTAAATTCTGCAAACTTTCGAACATTTCCCATTGAATGCTTTGCAAGTTGCACCTCTTAATAATTAAGAGCATTAAATCTTTAAACCCTATAAAAATTGGTACTTCGTCCTTTTTCTGCTGCTCGATGTATTTGTCATAAGGCAAAATATCGTTCTTTTCAATCTTGCGCAAAAGAGTCAACGGTTGCCCTCCGGTCCCTTTTTTCAAATACACGAAAGTGACGACTTCTTCAGGATCAGAGTCCTGCTTTCTGTTGGAATTTTCAATGAGCACGTTGTCTAGATTTAGATATTTTACATTCGGCAAAGCAACATCGATTTCGCAGAAAAATATACTTGCGTTGTACTGCTCCGATTTCGTTCCTTGCAGCTCGAGGACAGTTAAATGTGGGAATATTGCTAAATCACTGACTTTAAGTGTTTTGTTGCCCGATTCGAAGCCTTGGATCAACGTTAAGGATTCCACTTCTTTAGGAAGTTGTTGGAGCAGCTTTAGTGGGTCCGTTTCCGTTTGCAAAATGCAGATTGCTGTCCGTAGAACGATATTGTGCTTCATGTCAATGTTGTCGTCATAAAGTACCTGCAAAAAAAAATTGTAGTAGCTGTATTGGTTCAATACAGTAAAAGACCTTAAAGACCCATATGAGGCTGGCCTTCTAGTGAATACGATTTTGAGCGATCGAGTAACCGAGCGATCTTTGCTGACCAAAGTTCACCTTTATCTTGTATTAGTCAAACGAAACTAATTTTTGCTCCATCGCTCGATCGCTCAAAATCACATTTATTGTAAGACCAGTTGAGGTACACTTCTAGCTTATGAAGGCCTGAAAATGTCCCAGTACACAGGGACGAAACTAGTTGCCTGGCGAACAAATAACTAAATATCAGGACTTGAGCATTTATCTTCATATTAATTTAAGTTGTACATATTTCATTTTTTTCTTGGAAATGTAGAACTTTGAAAATCATTTTACTTTTAATATTTGTTTGGGGTATTAAAGTCTTAAATGATTAAAATTATTAAAATTTTCCCAACGTTTTGTTTATTAATATAAATTTTTTGAAGGGTTATAATATGAAATACAAAATTAAAAATTTGTAAAGTTAATGAGAATAAAATCCTTATAATTTTATTACATTTTTATATATAACAATAAAATATGTTTCACATAAATAACTTCATTTTTAAATATGAAGAAAAGATAAACAAATTTTTTATTTTGATTACATTATAATTTTAGAAAGAGAAAATAATTGGCATAATATAAGAATTTTAGAATCTTTAAATATCAATTATGAAATTATTATAATTTCTGTTATGTGAAACACATTTTGTTGTTATATCTATAAAAATTGAATAGAACTCTAAAAATAATTTTAGTATGATATTATTATTAAATTTAAAGATAGGGAATATCTAATTTTACAGTTCATGTTATACCGCTGAAGAAATTTATAGTAATGCACAAAACATTGGTAAAACAATAATAATATTAATCTTTTAAGATTTTAATATCCAGAACAAACATTAAAAATGAATCCTCTGATATTCTAATGTAAGTTCTGAGTCTTATAGTCATTGGTTTAATTTTCTCTTGTGGCTCCGTCTCTTATTCCTATCCCCAAATGATCGTTATCTTATAAGTTTTCTTTCTTGCCGCAATAATTTTTTTTTATTATCTGGTCTCTAACTAGTTTTTACCCTTATTGAGACCCCCCTCTCTTTGTCGCAATAATCATAATTTACTTACATACATTTTTTTTATTATATTACTTTTAGGTATTTTTCATTAGATACCGGTTTACATTATTTCACGTTTGTAGTTCTGGTTGCCTAATTTTCATGCAGTCTTTTCTGTTTCTATTTAACCATTAACATATTACATATCAAAATTATTGCATTACTTTCGTTTTTTAGTAATACATAAATATAATATATTAACTGAAATATTTTGTTTACATGTTGTTTGAAAATAAAATTTAGTTACAGGCGATGGATTAAATCAATTAAGATCTTTAAATTTCAAATTCTTTTGTTAAAATATGGGGAGCCCATTAGTTTTAAAGTACTCCCAATAATTATAACTTATTTATCTTATTATTTACTTATCTATATTTCATTTATTAAATTAATATGCTAGTTACTTGCTTTATTTCATATTACTTGAATCATTAAGTAGATATTGTGTTGATGACCAATAATTAAACGTAAAATAGAATGCAGAGGAATGTGTAAGCAAATTCTTTGGCATAGTTATAGTCTGAATGATTAAAAGCTTCCTATCAACAGTGATGTACAAATTAGGTTTCTGTACAAATCATTTATGAAAACAATGCCCATTTATAGTAATGAATTATAAAAGTGAAATAGCATACATTTTTTTCCTAATATGGCTCTTTTATATTACAATCATTTATAGAATGGTGGATTATACTTTACTTGATGAACATTTAGGTACAAAAAAAGGAAGCTTTTTAAAAACCAAATTATATTAAAACTAAATGAAATAAGGCGGCATAATAAACTTACTTACATCATTGTTTACGTGGTTTCTTTCTTCTGAGTTGTGGTGTTCTTCCTCTGGGTTCATGTATTTGAAAATAGCCATATCGGCTAAATGTTCACGTCTGCAGGTGCAAACAGATGGACATTCTTCATCCCATAAAGCATTTGCCTGGAAGGAATTAAAAAAATAAGTTTATGATTTGAACTGATAAGTTTAGTTTGTCATTAAATAGACAGCCTGTAGCGTTTTTTTTAATTATATTATTAATTATTACTACTAGTAAAAAAACATTTCTTACAATCTTTACAATGAAAAGCACAAAGCAACACATATATCTCCACATTTTGGAACAAATAACTCAAATGCATGGATCTTCACTTCTACAGGATACTAATTCAGGAAATACTCCCCCACACAACTTCCTATATATTATCTCTTTAAAAAGAAAATTCTGTTGTGGTATCTATCAGTTGGTGACAAGCATAATATTAGATAGATTTAGTTTACTTCATTATATTTACTGTTTAATGATGTACTTATTTACTGTTTAATAATGCAGTTATTTATTCGAGTACAGAGTAATCAATGTTGTAAATGAGAAGTAAGTTTAAACATTATTTGCAGACGTTCCGGCAAGTGGTTTATACTTTTTAACTTATGAAGGCCTCAGGGATTACCTAACAAATAAAGGAGAAAAGGATATCAGTATTCTTGGAACAGTTTTCGCTGGAGGAATGGCCGGAATAGCCAATTGGCTCATTGGAATGCCTTTTGATGTCCTAAAGAGTCGTTTACAGACAGGTAATTGTTATTATACAGGTGTTATTAATAAGTTAATAATATAGTTATAATACTAGAGGTATAATATTAATATATTGGTCTATATTAACACTAATAATTTGAACATAGAACAAAGATAGAAATTTGGTGTTTTGTTCTAGCTCCCGAAGGAAGATATCCTAATGGAATTCGCGATGTTGCGAAACATTTACTAAAGACTGAGGGACCTTTAGCTCTTTACAAGGGACTCACTCCTGTACTTCTGAGAGCTTTCCCAGCAAATGCCGCCTGTTTCCTCGGCTTTGAAATGTGCAGAAAAATGTTTGCTTGGCTCATGCCTCCTTCGCAATAAGTGAAAAGTCACATTTGTTAAAGTTTACAAATTTTATTATGTTATGAACATCAAATATTTTGTATGAGGTACATATATCCACATACATATACGTATATTAGTATTTTTTAATAATATACGTATATGAAGAATATTTTTATACCTGAGGCAAATAAATAAACTGTCATTTTTATAAATGAAACAATTTTTATTTTGCGTACGTATTTTATTAAGCAAGTACCCTATAATTACATTTAAAACTTCAATCAGTGAGTTCATATATTTGTCACGTTCAGATATTTGTTTTGTCTGTACATACATTGGTATGCTAATGTATGTTTCTCAACATTAAAATTCCATGATAAGTTCAACGATTGAAAACAAGTTACTATACTACTTACTACATCGTACATGCTAACATAATTCATGAAAAATGAAATTAATGTAAAATTTAGTTAGTATAAAATGAATTCAATAATACAAATTAATAAAATTAAATTAATATAGAAGAATATTAATGTATCATCATTTTTCTGTTCAAATGATATCCCGTAAAATTTCAAAATGCACAAGTCCACCGCCAAGCAATTGTTGGAATTTTGTATGATTAATATTTTTGGCCCAAGCTTTGCATTCAATGTTTACCAAAACATTTGGGGTGGAATTAATTTGAACAGCTACCAAAGGGCTTAAATATCCTTTTGTGTTAAGATAAGGATAATAATAGCCAGGAAAGCCTTGAAAGTGTTTTGGATAGTATTCCGTTTCGCCAATGATGTTTTCCCTATCCCCAGGACTTTCCCCATCACAGGACACCCAAATTTGGTTGACCTTCGAAGAATTGTTTTGTATTTCCAATTTAATGCGTTCTTTCAATTGAACTGGCATCCCTTCAGGCAAACCATTGGACTCGTTATAAAAATCAGGCATCCATCCGTAAATTCTGTTTAATTTTAAAAATACACAAGGAAGCGATTTGTTATTATAGCCATAATCATTTTCTTTGACGCATGGGCCATATTGGTCGGTCTTCACAATGCAAACCTTTCCAGGATCCAAATGTTTGTCGTAATCACATTCAACAAAGCTCCTCGGCATTTTCGTTGGATTGGTATTATAAGGCAAGAAGTACTCGTCAAGCCTCTGGATCCACTTATCAATGCTGTATTGATGTTTGGTGTTGAATCTTATCAAAGTGCCTTCCTCTTCAACGTCAGAAATCGGGCGGAAAGCCATTCCAGGGTTTGTTCCGATGAGGCTCTCCTTTCCAATCCAAGTGGGACGATCTTCGCTTAAAGTATTGAAGACTTCACGCAAGCAAAACGCAAAGAGCCCAACGAGAATTCCGTAAAAGACAGCGTAAAACGCTGCGAGTTGTAACCATTGTTTGCCCGTTCTGCCCAAGACTGTATGATGTTCTCGATCATAGAGGGTTTTTCTGAAGTTTTCCCAAGCTGACCTGCGGGCATATTTTAAGAATGGGAACTCAGAATCTGGTTCCCGGGGTAAGACCTTTTGCTTGTCTTCTACTACAGTTTGGGCTGCTGTTGCCTCAATTGCAAAAACAGCGGTAAGAAAAGGTGTGGTTTCTTCATCTTTGTTTTGCAGGTCTTCTTGTTGACCTTCTGCAATTTGCCCTTCTTCTATTTGCGCTTCAGTTACTTGAACTTCGAATATTTGCCCTTCTTCTATTTGCCCTTCTTCTATTTGCCCTTCAGCTATTTGGACTTCGAATATTTGCCCTTCTTCTATTTGCCCTTCTTCTATTTGCCCTTCGGCTATTTGGACTTCGAATATTTGCCCTTCTTCTATTTGCCCTTCAGCTATTTGGACTTTGAATATTTGCCCTTCTTCTATTTGTCCTTCAGCTACTTGGACTTCAACTATTTGCCCATCTTCTTTTTGACCTTCAGCTATTTGCCCTTGTCCACTTTGCCCCTGTTCTATTTTTCCTGTTTCTATTTGCTCCTTTTCTATTTGCCCTTTTTCTATTTGCCCCTCCACTACTTGCACTTCCTCAACTGCTTGTACATTCTCTAGTTGCACTTCGTTATTGGACACATTTTCTAGAGGTACTTCTTTTTGTTGCACTTCTACTGGAACTTCGCTTTGTATTTCTCTAATTTGATCATTTTGCACTTCGTCAATGAGATCATCTTCTACCACAATTGCGATATCTTCAGCATGTTTAAAGTCTGCCATTTCAATTAACAAATTAAATTAACAACTTTAAAAATTGGGTTTTTAAGAACGTACCGGAGAGAATTGTTGGCAACTCTCGTAACCGATTGATTGCAACTGACTGGTACACGTCAAGGATTAGTGATAAGAATTCTACTCGTATGCTCATGCAATACGATATTATATTTGTTAAGCTTACGGGATGTACAAAAAAATAATTGGTACACCATGTATTTATGAACTTTCATATTTATTATCGTAATTAAAATATATATTACAATACATTTTAAAATACATAGAATAATTTTCAAACTAAATTAAAATTATAAAATTAAATCAAGCCCGTATATTATAAAATACCCAAATATTGAAAAAATCTTGAAATGTGAATACTGTTAATATTTTCTCAATGATGCCAAAAACTGGGCCCTCCTTCCCCCCTTCCAGTTGTCTACGGAATACGGCAGAAAATCCTCGTCCCAATTGAACTTTTTTCGTTCAACCACAGCAAAATGGGGATATATCTCGCTAATTGGCTTGGGTGATTTAACAAACTTAAACGGATCCACTACCGATGATGAAGCCGTTGGAATCCCGTAGTTGGCCCTGCGGTAGTACTCAGATCCAGAGCCCTAATGAAAAAGTAAAACTTCAAATTAATGAGGATAATTTGCAAATAGTTCTCTTTTACCTTAACTGCATTTGTCTTGAAGTTGTCGCTCTGGACAGAAGCTTCTTCCGTAAGGCTGTATTCACCAGATTGTCCGTTACTGGAATTACGATTGCTGGATTTTTGGCTGAAAAAACTGCCACCATAGCTGTAATTGCTAGAATTCCTGTTGCTGGAGCTGGATTCAGAAACTTCTTTAACTGAATCCTTTGGAGAATTTTTCTCGCTGGTATTCACATTGGCTGGGCCAAAAGTTTTGCGCAACGGTTTTGGCTCGACTCCATCCTCTTTCTTGAACAGTGTGGTAGAAATACCAGTTCTCTTGGAAGGGAGCAAATACGACAGCTCAGAAGCTCCCTCAGAATCTCTTTCAATTTTTTGGGCAACTTTTGCCAAAAAACTGGCGACTTCGTGACGGGAATCGCTAGCCGGTCCTGTAAACTGGAACGGGTCCAGAACTGGATTTGGGGGCGCCGGCTTCGTAACGCGGTTTTTGGACGTGCTGTACAATGAAGCTTTACGTTTGGACTCCATTAGTTGAACTGGGCACAACCTGTTAACCAAAAGCATACATTTTATAAACCAAAATATTTAAGAAATAAAGAAAAGTTAAACAAAAATAGATAAAGGATAAAGTGAATTTGTTAAAATTCGGCATTACAAAGTTGTACAAATATTTGTTAAGTTCTTACATTAGCCAAAATTTTAGAATTAGATTAAACTACAGTAGAATATTAAAATAAATCACCCCAAATGAGATAATATATTGGAAGGGTAGGAACAATATATTATTGAAGGAAAAGGCTTACCACAATTTCAATTATTACTTGACAATAAACTTTAAACTTTAACAATCCTGCTAGTTCCTGACAAGAAGGAATTAACAACTGAGGCTAATTAAATGAGTTTCTCACCCAATATATATACCTTCCCCCCTAACCGAATTGGCTCCTAGTCATAGATATGTGTAATTGATAAATCTAAAAATTTGTATACAAAAATGAGTAACAATTGCAATATCCGAGCCATCGTTCCAATTACAATAGCAAATGGTATGCTATTCAATAAACTCATAATTCGACAAATATTTCAGGTGGCGAATATCAAAATACAAGTTAATTAAACACAGAGACTATGTTGTTTTGATTAGGAATGTTTGTGCATTGTTTACTGTATTGTAGTATTAGTATTTATTTCATGATTAATTGCTTTTGGACTCCAGCAAGAATGTGCACTGATACTCTATAATAAAGAGTAATAAAATGGTTATGTACTCAAGTTGCGTGTACGTGCATTAAGCCGAAACAATTAAAAAATAAACTTGTATGGAAATATAAGCAATTTGGCGAAATATATATGTATTGTCTTTCATTTATTGGCTTTCCAAAAAAATTCAATGTTATATATTCATTTAAACTTAACAAAAGAATTTTTTATTTTTCCGAACACTCCCCATTTTTAATAAACTGCCGCCCAAAATTAACGGAACATCTATGAATAACTAAATATTTGGCTCCGAGGAAAACGGTCATACAAAAATGTAATGCACATTTTAAAGAACAAACTATTTCTTGATGGTGCAAGTGAGTAATGGAAATCAGAAAATTTTTTGAGCCACTCGCATTTTAAGCAAGTCCATGGTTCTCAATGTTTTTTTTTCTGATGAATTAGTGCAAATATATTTTGTAGAATGAACTTTTTTCTATCAATTCTACATAAATTCATTTTACTGTGACAAGTTTTAACTGAGTTATGGAAAATTTTAAAAAATCGCATCTTTGACTTTTAACGGTCATAACTTCCCGTAGCAAACGGCACGTTTTTTGCGTTACATATTCATCTGAACACCCTGTATGTATATAGTCTACGCAGTAGTCTATACGGCATAAGAAATATTAGGGAATCACCGAATGTACGGAGTATTAGGAAATCCTTTCTAATACTGTTGAGTCCAATTTTCCATACCTTGACGTTTTTATTAGATTCATTTTCTTCAAAAATGATGTTGAAATTGATCAAATCTCTAAACACAATTTCTAACAATTCTCTTTTAACATTGTCATTTACTTGAATGCAAAAGCAAGCCATTTTTAGAATACTCATTATTTATTTTCACGTAATATGCAACAAAAGATATGATGTAGGTAATAATTGTACAGGATGAGAAACTATAATCAGTATTGGAAGGACGTTCAGGCCCAGGTTGATATTTGAGCAAAATCAAAGAGATACTTCCTGGGAAAATGTTTTTATTGATATCGGCAACGTTTCGCCCATCTATATGGGCATCCTCAGGCCACTACAAGATACATATTAATTATTACTCATAGTTTTAAATAATCGCAAAGTAAACGTGACAAACTGTAATTGAAAACAGTACAAAAACTATGAGAAGCATACATGAGTATACATTTGTAGTGCTTTAGACTCATGTATGGTTCTCATATTTTTTGTATTGTTTTCGTGTGCAGTTTGTCACGTTTACTTTGTGCTTATTATTTTAATGTTATGAGTAATAATTAATATCCTCTGTATCTTGTAGCGGCATAAGGACGCCCATATAGATGGGCAAAACGTTGCCGATGTCAATAAAATCAATTTCCAAGGAAGTATCTCTTTGATGATTTCACTTATATAATCAGTGTATTTTAAGAGAGGCGGAAAAGTCAGAAATAAATCATTGACTTTTATTTATTAAAACTACATTATTAAATTTGTTTGTTTATTTATAATATAAATAAATACAAACACTTATACATAGACGTTCTGAAACTAGAATGTGCACCATAGTTAAGTTTTGTGATTCAATTCACTTATTGTTAATATGGCGTCTACTTCTTCTTCACTATCTCTTTATTTCTCTGTTTGTGCATCTAATCTATTTGATGAACGGTCACACCTTTTATTTTCCTCCTTCTAGCTATGTCTTTATATCTCTTCCAGTTTCTCTATCTACATCTTCCTGTCAACCCTTTTAATAAGTCTTTTCTTCGAACACTATATAGTGTGTATAAACTTTAAAAAAGTGTGTGGGAGATACAAATGGAGAAACTGTGAGAGAAAGGAACATATAGTTAGAAGGATAATTAAACAAGTACTCGTTGTTCGTATAGGTAAATATGATAAAGGGAGCAAGAGGAGATGTAGATGAAGAGAGTCGGGGAGGCAGAGAGCTGAAGAGATAGTGAGAAAGACTTAAGGTGACTATCAAATAATGGGATGCAATTAATTCTTGTTAAGAAGATTAACAGTAAGAACAAAAAAATAATACGCTAAACAATGGTAACGTCAGTTTTTGACTAGAGCATGGTTCGTCGGGCAATGATGGCATTATTTCTTGTCGGTCGAGGTGGGCACCTGAATATTTGTAACTAAAATAAAGATTATTTAAAATCTAACTGCGGAAATGAGTTTTTTTAATTGGCTCGTTGTATACAAAGATTTCTTCGAAGAAATACCTTGGAAGTACTAAAGCTGACGGGATACTGTAACAAAACGAAATAATTGGCCATTAGGAGCTACTCTTGAAATATGCGTGTAGTGAAGGCAGAAAGTCACAGGATTTCAAAAACATGGACGATAACCAGAATTGACCGTCGTCGTCGTCGTCGTTATCAATTACAAGAAGGGTAATTCTTAACCCTAGTCAAGCCATTTATTCAACTCAAAACCTTTCTTGTGACTTTTCTTACTAATAACTAACCTCTTCCGAAAAAATTAGGTATTCTCGACAAAAAGATGAAGGTTTTCGATGTGATTATGTAACGAAAAATGCAGGATACTGTCGCATTAACTTCAAGTAAAGAATACAAAAATTACAAATATTTATCGATGAAAATATTTTCATAAAAAAATGAATTTTATTTCTAGTAAGTTGTCTGTAATTTATTTATATTCTTTCGTTTAAGTTCAATGACAATTAAATATAACCTAGGGAATTAGTCTTATTTCATTATTTTCGACGGAGATCTATAGATTACATATTTGTTCAACAAATAGAGCAGAATGTTTTACTTGACAAAAATAAAATGCGGTGTAAATTAATTTCTTTAAAGAAAGTGAAACTAGGGAATCAGTTATTGTCTACTATTAATCATGTACCACGTGTATTTTCGAAGAGTTGCCAGTGGGAGATATAATATATGACCAATATTGAATTGGGATTAAATAATTTTATTAATCAACTGATTGCATAGTATTTTTTCTTTTATTATAAAGAGAAGCATTTTCTACTTCTTCTGTCTGCCGAAAGTCCTTTTTGTTTCTCATTTTAGTCGTTTTACAAACAAGGTAACCAAACAACTTAACAAAACAGCAGTAGCAATGGATTTTATTTGATATCGATTGTGTGGCGTCAATGGTTTAAATACGATACTATTGAATCTCATGTTTTCAATATACCATGGAAACTTAGCAAATGCTCATCTGTTTTTTATCTGTGCAACAAGATTTGCGATTCATCTGTCGAACCGTTTTCTAGTACCTGCCAATGACGGGAGATCGCGTTAACGACCCTAAGATTTGTCTCCATCTATTGACTACTCTTTAAATATACACTCTGTATATTTATACAGTAGAATGCCAATTATCCGAAATAATTGGGACCAAGGGTAGTTCGGATAAACAAATTGTTAGGATAATCGAACTGGTAAAAAAATACGGGCCAAATGTTGCTGCTGAGTCGCTTAGAACGTTTTGCATTCTGTAGATTGCTCCCAAGCTAAACATTTCCTATATGTAAATTATTTCATTTTAGTCTTAGAACCCTCTATTTTTCGATTGAGTATTTTTTGTCGCAATTTGAGCACCCAAAAACATAAGTAATACATGAATATTAATGTTTCTAATAAATTATATTGCAGATCTATATCGATAAACTATATTATGTCTTTTTTCCTTTCTATGCAGAATTTATTAATTTTTGTAAATTCAATAAAACACTTTTCTGAAGTTATGAGTTAATTAACTCATAACTTCAGAAAAGTGATTTATTGAATTTACAAAAATCGATAAACTATATTCGTAAAAATGGAGTTCGTACTGTATACCAACGACGATTAAGTTAAGCTAGACGCATACATATGATTTCCAAAACGACTAAACTATTGAGCTGAAGAATCGTTCGACCAGAACGACTGTTTAGTCGAATGTATGCGCACCCCTTTGACAAAGCAATCGGTCGATAGTTGTCCAATTTTTTGGTCAAAAGTCTATCGGTGAGGTTTTATGATTATTCTGTCGGCCAACTATCGGGTTGATAGTATGGCACTCCTATTTAAACCAATGGACTTTTAACGTACAACTAAACAGTTGGCCGATTAAAAATTGTATGTATGCGCCTAGCCTTAATTGACGTTCGGATAATCTACTCTCTACTACATTGATAGAAAATACATGTACACAATACAACATTTGAGATATGTATTACAACTTGTAGTTGTTGTATTTGGACTCGGTAATACAAATGTGGCAAAATGCAACTTCCTAATTGTAATTGATGTTTAGTAATAAAAAGTATTCATTTTTGTTAGGTATGGAAATATACCGGGTGGTCCTGGGTAGTGGGCCTATCAAATAACTTCTTTGTTTGCTGCAACAAAATTTTAGACATTTGTTGTAAACCAATAATTGCATATTTTGACGTACTGAACATCAACATAGCACATCCCGTTTGGCCGGAAATAACATGAAATCTCTTATATAGATCTCATATTTCCAATTTTAAATGTAATGTGAGGCGCTTGTAAATCGGCAAAAATTTTTCTTCAGTAGCTCGAAAGGCAGTTTAAATACATTTTAGAAAGACATCATTCACCATTTGTTAATTTTAAGCAAATGAAATTTCATTTTAAGAAAATCTCAATTTTTTCAAATGGAATCCCCATGGGCCGTCGAGATATTTGAAATCTACATAATAATACGAATACGTTGATACCCATATTAAGTACTTTTGTATAAAAGTAAACTATCAAATTGTTATATCAAATTTTCTTTACGTACGTTCCGTGAGAGCATTTACGCCATTCACACCGATCGATCGATGGCATTGGAAAATGATTCAATTTATTAATACTCGTTGATCTTATTCACTAATTCTTGAAAAAATACTTTTCTAATATATATATATAAGTTTGTGTTTACGGTCTGTTTTATATATATATATATATATATATATATATTTATTTATATGTTACGGTCTGATCTATATGCTTATATAAAATTAGTAGTTTATGAATCTAGGAGTAACTCCTATACATATATATATATATATGTAATGTCCGGTTAAATATCTTGTCTTGATTCTTGAAAGAGTTAAACACTGGTACTACTTGACATTATTTATTGCAAGTATATTTACAAAGTACATAGCAAGATAATTCACATATTTTCCAATGCTAACTACTTAAATCCGATAGAGTACACTTTTCTCCTCTTACATTTGTAATTTTTGAGGAGGTCTGATGGTACGCTTTTGTCTAATATTAATTAATTGTGACGTAGTTGTTTGTTATTAATGGCAGATGTTTCTGAATTGTCAGATTCGTTATTGGAAACCCAAGGAATGTGAGATTCTACAATTCGATTCTTATTTTTTTTAATTTGGTTGGAATGACGTTTCCAATCACGATTCAGTTCAGGCACATTAACAAAATATGTATTTTTGCCTAATTGCTTTGATATTACTCCTTTAATAAACACAACTTCATTCTGATTACGATAATCCTTAACTAACACTTCTTCATTAATATTATAACTAACATTTTTCATTCCACTATGATTATCAATTTGTTTACTTTGTGCCTTAAGAACACGCTCTCTAACTTCTGAATTATCCACATTACTGCTAGAACTTTTAACATTTTCAGGTTTTAAAACACTAAATCTAGTTCTTAAATTTCTATTAAACATTAAATAGGCTGTACTTGCTCCTGTGATGCTATGTGGGGTGTTACGATAACTGTTTAATTTCACGTAGAATTTTTACTTTAAATAAACTTTATTCAACTTAATTTCATTGCAGTAAGTAGGTACAATAACTAAGTCGTAATGCGTACGTA
>JAWQRP010001456.1:0-19085 GCA_033557875.1 Quadriops clusia | reverse complement strand
AAAAACAATGTTTGATCAACATGCGATATTCCTGTTTTTCCAAGATTTTTACGAAGGCGAAGGTAGCGAAACTTAAACGACTGTACCTTGTAAACGAATGAACGAAATGTCATGAAACTTTACACGTAAACTAGTGAGAGATGAACTATTCAAAATAAATCATGCTCATTTTTAAGTGGTGCCCCCTACTTAAAAATCCCGGGACTTTTCAGCCCATGTGGTATATTTGACAATTTTTAAGGGATTCCCAGCAGGATGGTTTCTTAATTATGTAATAAAAGTTTTTATCCTGCTTATATATGTTTATTGAGTTATGCACTACATGTTTCGGCCCCAACTGTGGCCTTCTTCAGGTGCTGGAAGACAATGGGTGGAATTAAAATATGCCCCGACAACGTGATACCTAACCCAACTTCCATCTCCCACACTAATTCTGAACCTACCTTTGTCAAAATAAAATTTTTATCGCTGAATTGGAAAGTTTTAAAACCGAGCACGTTTGTGCTTACAAAAAACATCGATTGTTTAATTATACCTAATTTTTATGAGTCCTCGTGCACCAGAACAAGAAATAATAGTGTTGGCTATATTAAAGTCTTTTACATATTCATATGTTGTCTCTGGGCCAGCTGTGGCTATGGCCACATCCACCACCGCACAATCATGGCAACCAGCAATACTAACAAGTGTATACAGTCTAAATATTGATTACATTCTTATCAGTAACAATTTAAAAAACAAGTTGGCATTTTTTACATTTATGACTAATTATATATTCTAAATTACAAATCACATTGTTCAAACCAGGATGACATCAATTACAATTAGCCACAATGACACAACACGAAATAAAGGGTTGTGTCTAATGTCAATCTGCCTATTAAGGCATAACCCTTCTCCCAAATTCAGAGCCTTTGAAATCTCTCTTGCCTCCGCCAGCTTACGTTTTGTTAGGTTGTATTCTTCATATAAAAGGGTCACATCTTTTATACTAATATTATGTCCCGTCAGTAGAATGTGTCTACCGATTTCGGAATTTATTTTGTCCTTAATATGTTCATTTATTCGTGTTGTCAGACTTCTACCTGTCTCACCTATATAAAATGCATGGCACTCAGGACATGCAACCTTATACACCCCTGATCTACTCAAAACTTTAGTTTTTGGTTTCGTGTTGCTTAAGCTATTAAAAAGTGAAAATTTATTACGAAAACTTAATACATGATCATATCTCATGAAAATCTTTTTTAAATTATTAACATTAGTGAAATTAAAATCTATGACTTTATAGAGTTTAGATGTGTTAGAATGGTATAAAATCGTAAGTGAATTATTCATTTCTGCGTGGTTCATTCTATATTGTATCTGTTTATTCATCTTCTCAATGATCTCAACGTTGAATTCGTTATTAATTGCAATTTGCTTTATGATGTTTAATTCTCTTTGGTACCTTTCTGGGTTAAGGGGAATATTGTTAAGACGATGCAAGAATGAGCGGAAGGCTGCCATCTTATGTGTGTTGTAGTGAAACGATTTATACGGTATAATTGTATCGGTATAAATCTCTTTTCTAAAAATATCGAACGTATATTCTCTATAATGGAGATCTCTATATATTGTGAGGTCTAAAAAGTATATTGTATTGTTAGTTTCGGTTTCGACTGTAAATTTCATTTTTGGGTGTAGGGAATTGATAAACTTCGAAAAACTGTCGAGATGACTCCCTGACCCCTCCCAAATACAAAGGATGTCGTCCAAAGACTGAAGTTTTGAGTAGATCAGGGGTGTATAAAGTTGCATATCCTGAGTGCCATGCATTTTATATAGGTGACAGGTAGAAGTCCGAGAACACGAATAAATGAACATATTAAGGACAAAATAAATTCCGAAATCGGTAGACACATTCTACTGACGGGACATAATATTAGTATAAAAGATGTGACCCTTTTATATGAATAATACAACCTAAAAAAACGTAAGCTGGTGGAGGCAAGGGAGATTTCAAAGGCTCTGAATTTGGGAGAAGGGTTATGCCTTAATAGGCAGATTGACATTACACACAACCCTTTATTTCGTGTTGTGTGATTGTGGCTAATTGTAATTGATGTCATCCTGGTTTGAATAATGTGATTTGTAATTTAGAATATATAAATAGTCATAAATGTAAAAACTGCCAACTTGTTTTTTAAATTGTAAATAATTAATATTTAGACTGTATACACTTGTTAGTATTGATGGTTGCCATGATTGTGCGGTGGTGGATGTGGCCATAGCCACAGCTAGTCCAGTGACAAGATATGAATATGTAAAAAAGACTTTAATATAGCCAGCACTATTATTTCTTGTTCTGGTGCACGAGGACTCATAAAAATTAGGTAAAATTAAACAATCGATGTTTTTTGTAAGCACAAACGTGCCCAGTTTTAAAACCTTCCAATTCAGCGATAAAAATTTTATTTTGGCAAAGGTAGGTTCAGAATTAGTGTGGGGGATGGAAGTTGGGTTAGGTATCACATTGTCGGGGCATATTTTAATTCCACCCATTGTCTTCCAGCACCTGAAGAAGGCCACAGTTGGGGCCGAAACATGTAGTGCATAACTCAATAAACAGATATAAAAGGAAAAAAACTTTTATTATATAACATATATTTGAATTCAGGCACCCAAAATGGTTACCTTCCAATGTCAAATAGTTCGAATTTTCTTTATGTAGCTGTTAACAATATTTACCTTATTTTCATTATCACAGATTTTATGGCTTTATTACAATAAAGAAATTTAATATTTATTTAATACTTCAATGAATGTAAACCACAACAAAAATCAAGTCTTAGTTTTTTTGCCTTAATAAATCCTGTGGTATATTAAATGATGAATCAATAGGCATAGAAATAATTCAAGCTGTTTAAAAAAGGAATATTCTCATTCCTTGTAATTTTTTTCCTAAGCTGGAGCCTATCACTTCTTGTATAAAAACTAATCATTAACAATGAAATGAGTTTTTGAATTACCATTTGCGACCTCTAACGGGAGACAAGAACAAAATACTTCAAATCAAATAAAAATTGTTTATGATAATCAATACATATTAATAACAAATATAAGTTTGTATAATCAAACATAAAGGTCTGTTTTTAGGGAGCAAGCTGAAAAATGTAGTGAGTTTCATTGGAATTGACAAGTTAATCTGGTTGTTTGGAAACTAAATAATAATAATAAAGACATAAGTTCTGGGTCGCATATTCTGTATCTTGATATTTACAAGTCAGTATGAATATTCTTTGACTATAAAGCGAAAGCTTGCCAATATTAGAATAAAGCCAACGATAGAAAATGTGATACGTTTTGTTCTCCCGCTATAGGGGGAAAACAATGTTTTTTAGGTGGTGCAACTTAGGCAACTCTCTCCTAATTAGAAAAATTCTTGTTGTTTAAAATGCTGTTTCTCGAGCTCTTTGAAGCTCTAAAGAGCTCGAGAAATAGTATTTTAAACAACAAGAATTCTTCTAATTAGGTACGTAGCACTCCTTACTTCTTTTAAATAATGTTCAGAAAATCTCCGACATAAATTTGCCTGTACTTTTCATGGTAGTTGTAAAGCGACTCTTTCATAGTTTTTAATTCGAAACAATTTATATTTCATTACGTAAACTAGCAATTAATGTAAAATAATTACGACGACATTAACTTTAAAGTCACGTCCTCAAACAATAGTTGCGTTTAACTGACGCATGACGACCCTCTTGTTTTATTAGTACATCGATTGTTCGCACTGGCAAACACAGGCGGGCTAAGAGACCCACATGCTCAATACATAAACTCTTAATAAAACACGTGGTATGAACTCCGACGTGCTTGATTGACTCGAGTGACTTTATTGCGTTACGCAAGGGAGGCTTCTGTAGTTCAAGCCTGACTATGTTTACCCTCATGAACAGTACACTGCGAAATTATAAGAGCTCTTGTACAAAGAAAGCTTGATTTAACCGAACTGAAGTTGTATTTATGAATACACATCACTTATTCAGTGTTTAAATTGTTTGGTGAAAAATAATCCGTCGTGTATTATGTAAATTTTATTTGAACTTGCCCGTGGTAAATATATTTTGCTTTTGTTTCAGGGACTCTAAACAGAAAACTGCATGAAATCGTACGGCCAAGAAGAATCACAGACGTTCCTGAAAAGTTGCTTATGTCTGGAATTAACTTGCCAGGTAAGAACTGCGAAAGTTCCCATCGCGATAAAGCTCCAAGACATTATTACGGTGGCAATAACAATTTCAATTTTCATTAGAAATAAGCTTACGCCCCCCGTTCAGTCAGAGCTCTTATCGCATGGTGCCCCCTCTAAAAGGGCAATTTACGGAGCAGGCTGTGATTATGTTACAAGAGTAACTGTGTGGTCTCTTCATAATAGAGAGGAGTGATGCAGCCAACATAAGACTTGTATAAAGAACAACTTTGTGCAATTATACGGTATTCACTTTTATCCCGTGATCCATAATGGCCTAGAAATTGCATAAATGAGCGTTCCGTTTGTGCCATTATCCTTTCTGCGATTGTCAATTAGCGTGATGGGGTTTAAAAGAATGGCGCGAACCGCTTCGAGAAGTAATTTTCAATTATTGAAGATAGATCGCGTGGTAAGCGTTCTTCTTTTTGTCTCTTCTACTGCAGGAGGCCAGGATATTTTTTTGCAGTAGCTACCAAATCGCCACTTCACTTAAATTCTTTGATTCTGAGTTTTTTTATTTCAATAAGATGGTAATTTTCTTTTACATTATTTCATTTGTATAAGCAAATTGAAATGAGTCTGGAAGTAATTCATTTTTTTATACTAGCTTATGCATATAGTCTGACTATAACTAATATGACTCACTTTTCGCTATGATTATGACTACTGACTTACTTTGACCTACAACTTTATATTTGCTATTGTAATTTTCATATTGTAGATTTGTAGTATGGTTTTTGAGATTTGAATCTTGTGGCCACTGAAATGCGTCAAGTCTTAAAAATTTAGGCAACCAAACATACACTTCAAATACCCCGTTAAACAGTTTATTTTATAAATGTGCTATATCAACATTTTTTTATTTTTTCTAGGTTGGGATATTAAATTTTTGTTTAGTTGTTTAAAGTGACTACATATTTTAATGAGCCTATTCTGAAATTTTACAGCGGTATAGCTCTATATCGACGTAATTTTTAATGGATTCGCCATAAGCATCTATAGTGATATACAGTTACACCGCTGTAAAATAATTACAGAATAGGCCCATAATAATAAATATTATACATAATGACAATAAATAGGGGTTGGTAGTATATTTATTTTGAGAAGGCACATCAAATAGTTTTACCTCTAATCTGTACACTCAACAGGTAAATTAGATTTTATAATTTATGGTGTAAGTATAGGTGTTTTATTTATTTTTCTTATTTTCCGATAGAGCTCAGTATTTATTACTACCTCTGCCCCGAAATAATTGTAACATTTCCCTATTTCTTTATATTTAAAATGTTGCAACTATTTCGGGACTGAGGTACTATCTAGATCGTCAATGCAATTACTAGGTACCCTCCGAATGTTGGAAGTAGTCAATAATAATTATTTTTTTTAAGGGGAATAAAAAGTAATAATTTCTTGCTATAATTTTATTTGGCACTACCGGTTTCAGCCCTCCCGGACTATCATCAGCTGCTAAAATAGGTACAGAGAGAATTTTTGTTAGAGAGCCGTAAAACAAAGCATCAAAGTTTGAGAAGGCACGTGACTTAGTGAATATTTTCCTTACTATATTTTTTTATATAAGAGTAATATTACAAATATATTTCACAGTGATCAATGATTATTATAATTGCCAAATATTAATATTGTTCGTAATATACCTATAGACTCATGCAAATCAAAAATATTTTCAGAAATTTGATGAGATGGTCCCATCATCTAATGAAATTGTATTTTTGCTGAATAGACACCGTCTAAATGGTATTTAAAGAGAGAACGGAAGACATGACTGTTTTTTTGTTTTCAAATACATTCACTCAATTTACTGCATTTAACAACTTTGGCAATTATATCTAGTACAATTTTCCTGTAATAGGTTCCGCGTGATTTACTTATGAAGAAATCTCGCAATGAAGTTGTAACCATCGAGGACGTTCGACGTCTTCATACTGCAATTTGTTGGGTTCGTTCGGACAAGCAGGTTTAACCTACAAATGTCAGCGCATGTTCTCTCTTTCGAAAACGCATTTACCTGACGTATTGCATGGCAGGGCTCGAGCAAAGTGAATATTCTGCATCGTTCATATTTACTGGTACATTCATGGTCCATCCGCAGGCCGCTATGCGGAAGTGGCGCTTCGTGAAGTCAGAGTTCACCCACACCCGTAACCGATTGACCGGATGCGCCGCCTTTGATCCACCTGTAATAAATGGACGCGGCACACTTCCATACATGCACTAAACGGACCTTCTAACTTTACGTTTACTGGCTTTTGCATTTTACCATTTCATACCGCTTTTATGAATGTGTGCGCACAGATCCGGAATAAGTAGCTCTCTTTTAAATATAGTAATTTTCCTTCTACCATTTATTATAAGCTTGGAAATCTTCTTCAAAGACTCTAACAAAAGGTAATTTTATCATCAGGAATACAGTAAGAGAACATAGCACACATTTTTTTGCCATTTACCCCGTGACACGTGTGTATGGATCTTGGTCGACCTTAAGCTTACTCCGACCCAGAATTGCATTGATATAGTATAAACGTAATAGTTGTTATATGCTAAATGTCGGTCAATTAATTTCTTGTGGGAGGTTACTGTGTTAAAATAATTAGATTTATGGAATACCGTTCACGAGAGCTTCAACGCTATACTGTTGGGACAAAAATACTGGCGCTAGAAAGCTTAACTGTTGATTAGAACTGAGCTACATTTAATTGTACCAGTTCCCAAGGATATTCTGGAATTTTAGAAGACATCCCCGTATTATATTTTGCTATTATTACCACAATTGATACTCATTGAATGCGTTATTGTTCTTCAGCCCTCATTTTCTTACATTCTTAAAGTTCTTACGACATCAATTTAGGTTATGTCTATGACCAACCACAACCAACAGATATGCATGCCTAACAAGAGTTTAAACAATTAGGGACGAAGAGAAATTAACACAAAAACGCATACCCACGCAAAATTTTAGCCAAAAACCGAGCGTGTCAACATTTTACAGCACTTTCTTTTCTTAGGCCTATTTATGCGACTCTTCGAACCGATAAACAATAGAAATCAATTTAATACGACCAGATATATAGGTAGGAGGTTAACAGGTAGTATTTATAGGAAAGACACGTGGAAATTATACACACGCGTGCAACGAGAATGTAACTTGCTTCAGGCCCCTTATTAGTTTGACAACACACGGCAAAATCGCCGCCGCATTGCCATGAATCTTTTTTATCGACCTACTCGTTTCAGCCATAATTCACTTTTCAAGTGATTTATTTAAATGTGTCCAAATTTATAGCCTCGTGTCTATTTGATATTATGTTGTGAGCATAATAGAAAGTTTCAATTAGCTACGAATTATAACATTTACGTAAATTGTTGCATTAGATATTTTTATTAAAACGTACAACTACGTTACGCATGTTGCAACATGCAATTTACATATTTACTAAACAGAAAATCTTTAACGGCGCCTCCGCCAATTGTGCAGTTTTATGCCTGCAGGGACCAGAATTCTCTTCCACTGATAAAATGATGAGCCCATGCATGCGTTGCTAATATTTTAGTGTGACGTGAAACTTGTCTCTCCTATATGCTTATCTTAATATGTTGAGCTGCTAATGTTAGATGCAGGCATGAACATTTATTCGCATAATGGCGCCATCCTGGACATTTCTATTCCTCTTTCAGGCTTGAAATGGGTACTCCTTATTCTTCATTCTTCAAGTCGCCGTACATCTCAGTCTGCCTAAGAACACATATGACCAGTTTAACCCAGAACTACATCGCGTTTCGCACAGAGAACAGCTTCTAATGAACGACCGGTACTGCAAATACGCATTCACCATCGGTAATTTATTCATAAATGGTCATTCGCATTTTACTATGCCATTTAATTAAGTTTGCAATAAATATTCCGCCAACAATTTAATTTAGTTTCTATCGACTGCGCTTCGGGACATGAAACGGAAACATTTTAAGTACAGGCAATAGCCCATGCAGTTTTAAACGTTTCATTTATGTGGGAATAAATTTTATATCACTGACGGTTTTGCAGCTTGCCCGGCTAACTTTCAATTAATGATAGTGCAACCAAATGAAAATGCACTTTATTAGATCATGTATAATCGGTTCAACATTGACAGTATTTTTTCAATACAACAAGTCAGGGAAATATTGTATAGTTGACCACATTGACCATAAAAGGAAAATATTTAACAAATATAAAATTTTGCGTTCCATTTTGCATCATTATTTCCAATGATGAAACAATTGGCGTCCTTATGCAACTAACCACGACACATCTAATGGATTTCACTAATAAGACGCATCAATTACTCACCTCACTTAAGACTAATGATTTACACAAGTAGGATCAAATCAAGGAAATTCATTAGTAAAATTTGAATAATGGTCATGACTTAAAGGAATACCGATTTTGGTATAGCTTCTTGCATGTTGATAGCCTGAAGGTGCGACCAAAGGAAATACTTGTAAGAATTAATGATTTAGTTGTTGCTTAAGGAAATTTTCCTGTAATATAATGTAATAAGTAAATACATTTCCTAAAACAAGTTTAACCCCTTAATCGCAGAAATTATGTAATTACTACATTAAAGTTTGCATTTGCGTTTAGGGCACCCTTCATAACAAACACTATTTTATGCCCTAAATATATAGGTATTATCCTCTCCCTTTAAACATATTTGTATAATCTTCGATCTTCTATAGAATCAGAACATGTACTGAAAATTGGAAATATAAAACGCTTTGTTTAGTACACACGTATTTTTTTCTAACATGAGCTTGAACTTAACAAGCAATGAATTCGAAACTCCAGCTCAATAATGGAAAACATGGAATGGGCTGTTTATCAAGTTATAAACTAGATTGCATTTTAAGATTTATTAGATTCTTGTATATATAAAGTTAATTAGCCACCAGGATCGGCAATTAATTTTGCAAAAAAATATTAATATTACCTACTTAGCACTACAATTAATTGGATAGCTTCCGTAGCGAAATTATCACAATATTTCAATTAGATAGATTTATAACTATCGCTCTAAGAAATATGGAGTCAAATCTGAAACTTGCGGGGAAATTTATGTTGCTAAAGGTAAAGGTATATTTTACACAATTCCAACTGTTTCCTATTTACATAGATATATCTTTCGGACAACGGCATATTAATGCGAATTATTCACACATTTTTGAGCTTTAGACGCAATTTTCTACAAATTTGTACTTTGCACGTGGAACGAATTACATCGGCACGCTTCTTTTATGAAACGATAATATCTGCGAAAACATGCTTATAAGACATGAGTTGGGGTTATAAAGTTCATGAGAACCGTCGAGTGTGCACGTGGAATCTGTCCCAGACAGATGTTAAGCCGATATGACAACGAGACAACCCTTGCAGTATTTATTTGCGTTCGACATGAAGTTGTTTCAATTTTATTGTACATAACGTTCTTATATATGATTCGTTAAGTTTATTCTTGAAGATTTGACCACGATTTACTTAAAAATGAAATTCAAATTCCTTTCCAGTTGCTGGAAATATTTTAGCTTTGACATTTATTAATACGTTATACATTTTTTTATTTCTTTTATTGAATTTACCTATTTTTAATGTTTCTTCTGGGTATTAAGGTCTTGATAAAATTAATATAATTTTCCCAACATTTCGTTTAATGTTTTAAACTTTTTCAGGGTATATTTTATTACACGAAATGAACGGTTAGAAATTTCATATTGCTTCGATCAAATATCGAATGCATGTATCACGTAGATCCGTTTTCAAAGTTAGAATTTCCCAAAAATAATATAAAATGTTTGTTAAAATCGGTTAAATTCCAGACAGTTTTACTATTTGTCATAAACAATTCTATAAAACGCGGATAAAACTATCACTTCCTTTTTCGTTGATGATAGAGCTACATGAAAAGCATAATGCCTTATCTTTTTGTATCTTGTTGAAACTATAGTAGAACCGATTAACTATTAAAAGTAAGTCTCTTACTTCACAACAGAATACCAGCATTCTCACTTGAAAAGTAATTTGTAACAATAATGAAACCCACCCACGTATTATATGCCTCACCGAGACATGTTACACAGGTATGTGTATTTGTCGGATACGTTTGAACAGAACATGTTGTGCCGACAAGCTATGGAAGCAGCTGGGGAAATGGTTTCCCTATCTGAGAGCTCTAATAGTCTGCCATTTGATATCCTTCATCTATCTCATTGCTGTCTTTCAGGTGTTCACTTAGGAGATGTTGTCTGCAACAATATTTGATCTTGCTCTCTATTGTGTATAGTTCTTATCCTGCATTTCATCTGACATATACTTGTCTATTTATGTATAACATACATGACGTTATGAACCTACATGAAAAGAACTTGCAATATTATGTATTCTTATTATTGTAGGTATAGAAAATTAAAAAAATATCTTATTAAACACTTTTTATTTTAAATTATTATTTAATAGTGATATCATACAAATGTCACCTTCAAATAACACTGAAGGTAGTCTATCCAATCGAAGAAATAAAAGGTGCGTCATAAAAATTGGTACAACAACTACACGAAAATCCATACTCCAATTACTAAATATAAATATGGTGCACCTCCATACCTAACGACCCGAAACGACACATTTGTTATTAATATTACACAACATTTGCCAATCGATCTGGTGCCACCATAATTGTATAAGGCTAGATATATATCTACTCTTAAACGCTTCATGTTGCAATATCATTCATAATACATACTTCCTTAGATTCAGCATCATTTATCACTTTGAATTGTCAATGCATTTGAAAGCAAAAGCGATTTTCACACAGCTCGTCTCCATTTTTCATCGATTTGATATTGCACGCATGAAAGTCACTTTTTCACGTTTAAATATTTCCAAAAGGCATTAACTTTAAACACTTAATTTATTGCGTGAGAATCTCCTCAAGAGCTTTATGACTCTGTTAAGTTAAAATCGATCATTGTTACAACTATTGTTTTACCTTCTTCCCCAGTAGGACTTTATTGCTTGGGCTCCTCAACTCCGTTCAATATACAGTAAAGTCAATTTATTACTGCATAAAGAGAACATGCAAAGTGGGCAAGATCACGCGGAGAATATAATAAACTTCGTTTCGAATTAGAAACAGCGATATTCACCTACGGTTAGAAAATGTTGCAATGTGTATGCATACATGTACTAGATAATGTAATTGTGAGAACATGCGGCGAAATCGTATACAGAGAGCGTTCTATGTAGTGGCCCTGCCCTTTAAATTAACAGCGGAAACCTATTACTACTTATAGAAGCTAAGCTGGATCTACTCACAAGAAGTATACACCGATACGTATTGTAGCAGGTGTTGGGGTATAAACTTTCATTCATTACGAGGTATTTCTAGTAACAATGGGCCATTCACATACCACGCGAATAAGGTACCAATTCATATTTTGTCGCCTTCCTTCATGCATTTATGACGCTTTACAACATAAATCACAGTGTACGATATAATCATGATAATAGTAACAAATTGCTTTTTTCAAAATTGAAAGGCATTGCAACCAATAATTAAACATTTACAGAAATGAGAATAAAATATATACGCAGACCTAACTAACGTTCCTAACAACGGAGGAGCAAGAATTCCTTTTGTGACTGCATTCCGTAAATGAAATGATAAAAGAACTCTCTTCATAGCCACGTGGATCGCACCAGGGGCTCCTACAATAAGAAATTAGTCAACCATTGTGCCGATGAAGCAATTACTTCTTTTGGCCGGACACGACCATTTATTGGTAATGAAAGTGAAATGATAAGAGCTGTACGTAGACCTCAAATTTATTATCTTCTGTGTTTTTATGGCCTATTCGTTACAACTTATTTATTACACTGTTGTGACTACAGAGAGGCCGATTGACGATTTAGATGTAAAAGGAATAGAATTGTTGCACATAATGGCGGCCACTTTACACTTATTTAGATACTTCAATGTCTCAGATTTATTTTTCTTACATAAGTAAAAGTGCATAAGTTATTAGTAACCGCCTATCGTCTATCTTTCTACCTCTTATCTATCTGAGTTTTCGTTATGTCATAATTGTATATTAGCAACGAATAATAAAAAATTAAACAATCACATTTTTCAATTTAACTAACTGCAAATAATGAATGGCGTGTACTCAAGTCGGCCAAGATAAGGGATGAAAAATGCTTTGTAATTTTAACGCGCTGTCTAATTGCGTTATTATAAATGAGCAAATAATAGGATGAGCATGAAATAAATTTTCGTCATGCGTCCAAACAGGACAAGAATAATTCCAAAGCGATTTTTTCATGCAATTACTTATTATTCATGAAATAAATCCATGATTACAGCACATCGTTCTTGGTAACTTTAAATCGTCCCCCATGTATTATTAATGAACATAAATAACGTAAGTGTCGATAAAAAATCAATTAGAATACTGATCAACATCAAGGCGGCTTTATCAGCTAAGGAATCCTCGTATGTTCTTGTACTCCATTTTTAGATGCTAACGGTTCTTTTTCTATATGGCTTAATCAAGTAACCATCACTTACGAAATGTATTTTTACAGTTTCAAAGAAAAAATAAAAACCACACACGCTAAGATATTTGTTATGCTTATCAGGTTAAGGTGATAAATTCTGCGCTAGCATGGTTTTGTGGGTGTGTTTATCGGAATTAGTCTCTATGACAAAGACAAAAATTCCGTAAATTTCATAACGACAGTATAAAAAATAAAAAAAATACGTTTTGTTGATCTAAACTCTTATAGTTTTATAATATTCTTCAATCTTATAATATCCGCTTTAAACACATTGGAAAGATCCAACCCACAATTCCATGGCCAATTTGTTATGAAATTAAACAATACCTAAGATATGCAGATCGGTCCTTTATTTACGCCTGACACCTTCTTATGTAAGCTAAAATTCTTTGCCTTAATGGCTTTTGCCTTTCGACTTAACACTACGTTAGCTGAATTTGTAATGGTATTTTTATTTCGTTCCCAGCATGTACTTTTGCTTTTAATTTCAGAACATAATGGTTTCGTATAGACGAGTTTATTTATACCGTATCATGTGGCAATGAACTCAAGTCGATTAAAATTTCAAATTTCAAATGCATCTATTGACAACATGTGGGAGTTACTGAAAGGGTTACTCGTTAAGAGCATTTCAATAAAAATCTTCATTTCCCAGTTTGTTAAGTTGCTTGATGTAGGTGGACCATTGCATCGGTCACGCGACGAATTGAAGAAGAAGCGCTTTACGGAACATTATCATTACTTTTCTCGACACTTTACCATATCCGCCTCTTGGAATTTCTTGGCAGTGTCTTAATGAAGTTGTCTTTGTATTATAGTGGACGATCATCAAGGCTCAGTGCTGTTTATTACATGGTCAATTAGACTCACACCATGAGCACTTGTCATATTATCATAATATTTAAATTCTTCTCCCTTTCGGCTGACTCATACGTATCTGCACTGATAGCATCCACGCATTAAACTTCACCTCCTGTGTACCATGAGTATAGAAAAATGAAAGTGTTGTAATTAAGGAACTCTTCACATGCTGTTTTGTGATTATTAATAGTTGTTTTATTATATAAGTTTTTATTGTTGTAGTCGATGTTATTAATGACACATCTATTACTTTTTGTGTTCACTACATTGTGTTTGGTCGATATTAATCTTCGTTGAATCTAACAGAGTTCTTTTTGTTCCAGGCACAGTTGATACCAGCGGCAGACCAATAGTTCTGTGTTACGCGGAGTGTATAGCAAGAGCTGGCCTGAACAAATACGAAGTCGCCAAGCTACTTCTTTATTATGCCAGTGTCACAGGGTGAGTTCTTTCAATCAATTAATTGGAAAATGCTGCAAGCCCACTGAGCAGCAATATCCTTAATCATTTAACCTCGAGCAATTTGGCTTTGAGTACCTATTTACCTTGCACCGCTACTTAATTTACAACAATTATGAAACTTCAAAGATGTTAGCAAATATTCTCATAGAAATCAATATATTATTATTATTATGTATATTTTACAAGTAATAGCGGAAAGTAAAAGCAACGTCAGTAGTTGATTTATTAATGATAGTTGATCGTTTTTCAATTAAAGTCTTCTTTGCAAAATTATTACCGTTAACTAATATAAAATTGATTATTAAACACCACACCAATCCACGATTTTTCCTAGCTATTGTAAATTACCTGATGGTAACTTGTTTGCTAATCCCGTACTCTCACTTTACGTAAACGAGGAAACAATTCCTTTCATATTTTTAATAGACACTTACCATAGAATTTTGTTTGAATTAATCGCAAAAAAAGTAAAATTATGCACATTTTATTATATTCTACATAACAATAAAATTTTTACTGCCCTCTAAATAACTCCACTTATGGGATAAATACATAATATACAGGTAATTAAATGTTAACATGAAAAGTACAAATTAACATCCTAACAATTTTGCAGATAGAATTTGCATTAAACCTTTTAGCGAGCGACGGCATGTTCGCATTGCTGTGCCACTAATTCTCCGAGGCAGTTGCCGCAATTGCAACTAAATAAGATGCGCAAAGCTCCTTTTATTTGTTTTGTAGAAGATTTGCGGTTCACTTTGAAGGGTTTATCAAATTGAAAATTAACTGTGGATGGGAGCACCGCAATTACATAATCTGCGCCTAGATGGGTAATGGTGCGTTTACTAGGGTATCTGCGAATAGGCTGAGCATTTTTATGTCTCTAAGTTAAATAAACCGTTTGCATTATCTTTAGTGTGTGGGATTTGCATAAATGGCTATAGGAACCTGTTCTTTGTTGGTTTGTTTGCAGCAAAAATGTTTTATTTCCAATTAGTTCTAGATTATATTAACACGTAATCACACGCTAGGAATATAAGTTAATTCAGCAAACTGAAAAAAGGCAGGTTGCATGGACGTTTAGATTTCCATACGATTATTACACACTCCTTTATTTTGCAGTTGCAAGCAATGTAATATTGTATAATTTCTGCAGAACGAAAGCACAACGAGATTTTTGCTCAAACTTGTGTTGTTCTGTACATAAATTATGTGCGATTGTTTGTTCTTGTGTTTATTTGCTTTTGTTTATATAATGAGGCATTGAAGGCGCAATACCTTCCGATGAACTTTTGCCTATTGGTCACCTGTCCAGCTTTACATATGTATATAGATTTGCATACAATTGCAATATGTTGTGTGCACTGGAAAAGCTTTAGCGTTTTGCAGTTGCGCGACCGAGGCTAATTTGTAATTACAGGCGTACGGTTAACATAAGAATTTACTCTTTGGGTCGTCGCTATCATGTCCCATATCTGGCAAGAGTTTCTAGGAGGTCATTGTGGAACTGGTACCCGTAAGGGTCTGAACAATTTATACAGTTGTAACAGAATTGTCGAAGATAATTCCACGTGCATTTGTATTGTATTGTAAATAAATTACAGCTCTCCGCATAATGTTTTCTATTTGCAAAATACTGTAAAATCACGAACCTTTACCTGTTACTTTAGCCTCTCTACTTATGTGTTAATATGCATTAAAAGCATTGCTAATAAATGCACTAATTTAATATAGATAATGCAAAATGTTATCTTACGTAATTCTTATTGCATTTCAGTCCGGAAGAAATGAAGAAAGGCTTTACAATCCTGCTCTTAGCCGAAACCGAAGAGAACAACAAGACCCTGGAAATATTAGACAGAGCTTCTACTTTAATTAGCAACCATATTAAGATATCTAGAATCCTTATATGGAGACCAGGAATACGAGATGATCGGAAATTTACAAATTGCCGGCATCAGGTAAGTGTTAATTTATCTGTGCGAAAACAGACTTACCTTTCTCACTAGAGTTAATTGATTCGTGCATTTCTTTTTGGGATTCCTATTTTGTCAACAAGTACATAATATTCGTAGCGTACGTTTCTAACTATTAAGAAATTAAATTAATTTACATTGAAAATCAATTCGTCACTTCTAACGACTTTCAATGCTAGGTAATTTATGGTAATTCATTTAGCATAATTGTTCAGATGTGAAAGATTTGAAATCTAAATATTTAATCAGTAACGCATTATAATAATAATTTTACTTTATACCTCGCAAGATAATATTAACAACTTATTTTGATGATCTAGTTAAAGTAATTTCATACTACATACATGTTTTAATGTGCTCTTATTGAAATATCTTACATTAAGTGCCATTAAAATTAGGAACTTCTTACTTCACTATATTGTAGCACGTATAGTAAGAATGCAAACAGGATGTTGAAGATTATAAACTTCAGGATCTTTACGTTCTTTGCATTAATTACAATTAAGCATACTGAACGTTTACTATTTTGCGCAACATTTTAATAGCACCAACATAGTAATGCGCAAGTAAATGTTAAATTTACCCTCAATCAGTTGAAGTATATGGATGAATTATGAAAACTAACAGTTTTCTACTAACGGACGCACATATATTAGTATTATTAGCATTTAGAGACCATATAAATAAAAAAACTATAGCGTATATTCACGCGAATCCTTCTGCAATTATGGAATAAGCGGCGTCATTACGGCCATAGCAACTTATGACCTGAACATTTCGCACTTTATTACGACACTACACATTATGATGTTGCGTGTTTTCGATATTTCCCACGTAACTTAAGCCCACCGATCTCGTGTGCGTTCGGCCCAATAAGGTTGGCTCATTAGATGGCAAAATTTATATCCTAACATAATTCTTTTGTCGCTAATATGCAAAATTTCTGCATTCATGCAGGTAATAGGCGCGGACACGTTCTAAGTTATCTGTAACATGATCACTATAAGCCGTATTTGCATTCAGTATCGTCCTTAGCACGGATATGCACAGGCCGCTCCATAATGTACTATGTTGTAGGTACAAATATCGTAAACCGATCCAAAGCTAGGTTTAATATGCACGAACATGAGCTTTCTTAAGCAGCTTTGCTAATGCATGCGCTAAACGTTTTTATATTTTTTGATTAAATAGTATAGGTGCAATAACATTGTTTACGCTCCAAAAAGGCAAGAGTAAAATAGCATAATAACTGTTTTATTACAACGAAAAAAAAAGTTCCTCTTGTGGTAAACATAACACAATTGTTATGGGTGACGGCTTTACCATATATATCTAATGAAAGCAGAGAGTGCATTATTAAAATAAAATAAGAGGAACCAAACAGTCTAATTTATAAAGAAATAATTCTGATACCCCAGGCTGATCTAGGAAAACGCGCTTACTCTTTACAAAATATCACTTGATAAAGAGCAATATGTTACAAATAATTTTCCACCATGTATGCCTAAATAGACAAATATCGTTGTAACTGTGAAAATTAATATCCTTCCCAGACCGATTTTGCTAAGAAATGGTGGTGAAGCAGTAAATCTGAATTAAAAGCTTTGAAGCTGAATGTTCTTCGAAGGAATGCCATTGTACACAGCTTTATCCCAGTTAGTTCACGACCATACATTATGAAGAAATATTTGAATGGAAATATCAGGAGTAAGAAATTCCGAATTTATATACGAGCCACAACCAAAAGTATTGCTCGTTTGAAAGTACCTATATTTAGAACTCATATTAATGTGATATTCAGAAGAATTATACGCATTACATTGTAGTCCAAGAACCTTCACAGAACTCTATTCTCGAAGCGCTTCATAGTCTCCTGTCCTCGAAAGAAACAGAAAAAACAAAATGGCTATTACTCACCCACTTTATCATCTGAAACAAATCATGCTGTAAAAGCTGACTTATTTTCTTCTTAAAAAATTCTCGTCAAGAACAGTATCAGAATTTTATCATATTTCCTGTATAACCTAAGATCCTGTAATTTAAAACAATACTCAATGATTACTAGTAATAATAGTTATTTATGCTCCAAGGGTGTATACAAAACTTTTCTTCCGAGCGTTAATAATTATTTTGTAAAAATTAAAATAATTGTTCAAACGTCATGTTTGCCAGTTGAGGTTACGTATTTTTATCCTGGTAGCTATAGTATTGTATCTATGCGACTGACGTTAATTCTTAGTTTGACCACTTTATGCAGTTTTCTAAAGAAATTGACAGCACAGTCGAGGGGGAGTAAAGTGTCAAAACTCCCAAGGGAATAAAGTAGATTACTAATTTTGTTGCTTAGGTACTTTTTATTACAAATGGCGCCACCATCGAGCGGGAAAGAATACACATTTTACATACCTATTTTTTACTAATCTGAAATATCAAACATTACTCCCTAAGCGCCTATGAGTTATTATTTCCCGCTCGATAGTGGCGCCATTTGCAATAAAAAGTACATAAACGGCAAAATTAGTATCCTTCTTTATTCCTTTGGGAGTTTTTGACACTTTACTCCCTTTCGACAGTGCTGCCAATTTCTTTAGAAAACTGCATAAAGTGGTCAAATTAAGAATCAACGTCAGTCGCATAGATTCAATACTATAGCTACCAGGATAGAAATTCATAACCTCAACTGTCAAACGTGACGTTTCCTTTAGACAATTATTTTATTTTTTACTAAATAATTATTAACGCCCGGGAGAAATAGTTATTTATACACCGAGGGAGTTAGTGTATTATTCCCAAGAATTTAAATTATGCCCGAGGCAAGCGTAGCGAGTCGAGGGCATTATAAATTCGAGGGAATAATACTGTCTAACTCCTGAGTGTGTATACAAAACTTTTCTACTGAGCGTTAATAATTATTTTGTAGAAGAAAAAATTAAAAGTTTTC
>JAWQRP010001455.1:0-19087 GCA_033557875.1 Quadriops clusia | reverse complement strand
TTATTGGAAGCTATTGTTTTTATGGTGTTGAGTTCAATTTCATAGTCTGTCGTGTTCAACGGTATGTTATTTAGTCTGAAGAGCAATGAGTTAAAGGTTGAAATCTTATGGGTGAAGGTATGGAACGCGACATCCCGAGGTTAAGCGTTTAGGTAAACAAAAGTGGTTAACAGGAACAAAAGGACAGTCCCACCAGGATGTTATTACGATCTCCAGGACATGATCTGCTTTGTCTCTGAGAGAGCTCCACAGGCCAGAGGTTGCCGGGTAACGCCTTCTGATGAACACGAAATTGGACGAACGGGTGAACAAAAGCTGCTGTCTGTGGTCGCTAATAACCCATCCCCACTGTGTGGGCTCAGGGAACGTGACACCAACCAAAAGCTCGCGACCCAAATAAAAGGCAAAATGGCAACACTTAATCCCGAAATGAAACACACCACGCGACAATAAAACCCAGGTCGGCACCTCACCAAGAATATAATACGAAATTAGCTGAAAAGGAATCAATTGAATTAAATACACATTAAAAGAATAAAATGTCAGAAAACGTCCATCAGAACAAAACATTTGATTGGGAATTGATTTACCCTGAATTTGATTTAATTGAATGCCCTTGATGAGTAAGAATTAATGATTCATTATTTTACTGCACTGCAGTTGACCTTGTAATTATCGTGAGAATGAGATACCTTTTGACTGTTATGAAATTGTGTTACCTTTACTTATTATTGAGGCAATTGCGCTACCCTTTTCTATCGTGCACTTAATTTCTCTATCTTTGTAGAGATGTAATCATTCATTGAATGGACTGGGCCCAAACTTTGTTATTGCAAAATGTTATTGATTAAATTGACTTATTATGTTTATTGGTCGACCATAACTGATGTGTGTGTGTGTGTGTGAGAGAGAGAGACGGAATTATCCTCCCCCTATTGCCACCTCTGGCTGAGTTCATCGGAACCAACCAAACAAAACAACGCACAACTCGTGAAGATAACGAGTAACTAGCGACACCTATTCTCTAACTACGGAATTGAATAAAATTAAAGAAAGAAGAAAACAAATATTCTTAGCCTGTAGTGAGCCCACGCCTGGAGACGGCAGCCATCGAATCCAAAACTCCCAGCAGAATGGCGTTGAAGATATTCCCAAAGGCACTGAACAACTTATCACAATGAACTCAACCCACAAAACTTTTCACTCTGAACTTGCCCCCAACACTCGTCGACCTACCGCGACCTCCGTCCTCTGGGACTACCTCCCAGTGACTCGGATCGACCGTCACCTTCATAAGACTTCTTACGACTGCTCCCTCAACTCTGACCATCTGACTGTCTCCACGACTCCCCGGGGACTCGCGCTCACTTGACTGTCACGACCTGGCACAACTCTCTGACCGTCACGACCCTTTCTATCTGACTCCACGACTGCCCCGGGGACTCTCACTATCTCCCTGTCCGCAAGAAGACTCCCCGGCTCCACCTTTTCTGTCTGACCGTCTACCTGACTCCATTCCCGTTGTGACTGACTGGTTTTCCTAAGCCAATCAGAGTTCCTCCTTTCACGTGGCCTCCCGCCTGCTTAAGAGCAACCAACCACCGTTTAGTACCTGCCCCTGGGCGACCAATGAGGCAGCTTTGGTTCCTTTACTCGACCAAGCCCTCTCACGTCGGGACTTTCACTTTCTTTACGGCACTCCGGAAGCGGTTTTGGCCATTTGGCAACCCGTAGAGTGACCTTGGTCAAACCACGTTACCATTTGACGCGTCGCCGAGATGTTTTTGGTGAATAGGGCCCTTGTTGGGACAATGCTTTGTATAGCGCGCCTATTGTTTGGTCCATCTGGACAACTGGAAATATTTTCCAGTTTTTTTGAAAACATCTAGAGCTGGCAAACCTGCTTTTGATAAGACCCTCATTTGCATAAATTGCGTAACCTATCTTCATACCTTTACAATATATATATATATATATGTGTGTGTGTATTTCTTATTACTAAATTTCATGTAGTATTTGCTAGTACAGTACTTTTTACAGTACATTTGTACAGATTATCTGTATGTTGTGGCAGAAGTTTCCTCAGCGTTAAAGAACCAATATTAACCGATTTTAACAGGCCCACTCGTCCTAATTCGAACAGAGCCAATATGCCCAAAGGACCACTTAAACTATCGATGTAACCGATCGCAGTAAGCTCGTCTCTTCGTCCGCTCGCTCGAGTATCATCTGCTAGGAGCCCGAGTTAAGCCCGGCCCAAACCTAAGCTTTAAATATACATTACAACGGAGTGTATGTGCCCTAACGTAAAACCACTTGTTTGTTATTTAAGCTCATAATCAATGAATTATTAATCGGGACGGATCCTAGGGCAAGGATAAAGCGCTCGCGATTTTCCCCCGCCATCGGCCGACCTAATATAATTTAATTTCGGTTTTTATTGTTCCTAGAGGGCTAAATCAGACCCTCGCTGTTGCATTGATCCGCGCTGCTGTCAATATCGACTTTACAACATGTTAACGTCCTGTTTACAATAACCTCTAGGGCCCAATAATCAGGCTATCGATGTTACAGGATTGCGGCCTGCCTTTGTACCTATTTATTTTTATTGTATCCATTTGGTATTTTTATTGAATTTAATTCAAAATGAGTGAGTCCAAATGAATGGAATGGAAATGAATTGACGAGAAATGAAGAGATAGAAATCGAGGAAAAATGAATGGAAAAGAAGTCATTCGAATATAGAAATCAATCGAAGAGAAATAGGAATGATACAAATAGAAATAATGTAAGTAGGAATCATACAAATATAAATGATATAAATAGGAATGACACAAATAGAAATGATCGAATAGAAATGATCGAATAGAAATGATCGAATAGAAATGATCGAATAGAAATGATTCGAATAGAAATGATTCAAAGAGAAACGATTCAAATAGAAATATATAACACCAACAGACCTGTTAACAGGCTTCCCTATGTATCCGTACACGTAGGTACACATGCCTTTATGTAAATTATTCCCAGCCTGCTCTAAAATTCATCGCTTTGTATCACAGGCGCGTATGGCGCGCAAAAATTGACGTATATTATTAAAACACAATCCCGAAAACCGAAAGCGAGGGCACAGGGGATTCGGTTTGGAGTTGTTTCGATAATAAAATTTAATTTACCGAGACCAGCACGTAAATTAAAACTGCTATTTGCCGAAGTGCAACTTACAATTGGTGGGCTTGATTGTCATGACTGTTAATTGCGACCGAGCCGGTTTGAATTGTATCCATGCAGCTGTTGTCGTTTGGGTGCAAGAAAATTTAATTTCGGGACTTTTAGTGATACATTTGCACAGCTGTGGTCATAGATTTTCGGGTAAAATATTTTTGCTAAAAGTATTTAGATTAAAAGGTTTATGTCCAAATCATTTGTGGCAAAATCATTTATGTCAAAAACATTTACGTCCAAAACATTTATGTCCAAAACATTTACGTCCAAAATATCTGTTTAAAATATGACTGCCAATTGAAAGCCCGATTAAACAGGATTGGATTTTTATTACGGCCTCTCTGCTAGGATAATACATCCCGGTTAGATTAAATTGCAAGTATATCGGAAATTTAGCGACCATTAATCACAGAAACTCGGGATATTGAACAATTCGCTGTACACATGTAGTGGTCATAATCTCTGGAGATAGTAAATCTAATTGAGTGGCTCCATCTGCCGGGAGAATCAATCTCAATAAATCATTTTGTTGACCGCTCGATCGGTACGCGCTGCACTTAACCCCCCAATACGTATTATCCTCGCGGATGTTTCCTTATTATTTCTATTGTATTCTATTCTATTTCTTCGTAGCGACAAAAAGTTATTACTATTCTTATAGCTCCTAAGTTTGTATATGGTAGAATCCCACTTCTGATTATAATAATATAATCGCAGAACTTTCAGCTTGACCTATCCGGACAAATATTAAGCTCAATTATGGTGGCACCAGATCGTAAAATTCCAAAAGTGAACGTTTTTAATCCGAAGGAAAACCCAAGGCTTTGTTAAATTTAATAAGTCCCCCGAAAAAGTAATTAACTTCCTCGCTTGTCACGAGCAGATGTTTTCATCCTAATATAATTAATATCCATTTCGTATCCTATTAGAGTTAATAGATAAACGTCTGAGCGCAGCTTTCCTTGCCTGAACGTTGTTGTACGTCCTCGCGGCAGTGGCAAATCCCAATTACACCCCAATAGTTAATATGCATCCCCCGTCTCCAGAAGTTCCTTATGATGTGTGTTAGTCGCGCGATTTTAACAAGTTGGAACACACGTGAACGCCGAGATTTAAGACGAGAAAGCCGGAATGATGAAGAAGGATGCGGCCCTCGGGATCCTTAACGCTCTTGCGTGTGTAAACCACTCAATCTTATCTCGACTTGACTACTGCTGCCGGAGTCTATGATGGCCCTGCTATGATGCCACTGGTTTACTTTATGTCGTTATTACCTAGGTTATCTCGCGCATTTTGCTTTAAGAAGATCGTAAAGATTCACAGCCGGGTTAATGTAACGACATTGTCCGACTAGATTATAAAAGATTACTTTAATCTGCATTGGTAATGCGGTTTGCACCCCTTCGAGCCCGTTGTGGTGGTGCTAACATCAATTTATTTCATAATCTAATTTAATCATGTGTACGGAAAGTTTATTTTAATTTCATATTGTATGACAACTTTTAAGAGCATTGAGCAACAATCTTTTTGATTCTACTGAGGGGCAACGGTAAGAGGGGAAGTAGTAAAAATCACGTAAAGGGCGGAGTTTGTTGCTGGTCCTATTAATAAAAAATTTCCATGTGAGTAAGGAGCCTGCTACATCGTGCACGCCAAGAACTCCAGAATCCTGCAAATAATAACATAATCTATCAAAGTAGCAGAGTGTGCAGTCAATCTTGTTGGTTCTCCAATTATTTGTCTTAAATTGAAATTTTCTACTATTTCATTGAATCGAATCACTTGTGAGTTATTTATGCTAAGTGCATTCAAATTAAAATCCCCAACACAATAAACCTGATCAGAAAACGGAGATATTTTTGGCACAGTGTTTTCAAAATTTTCCAAGAAATCCGGTAAACTACCACCCGGCCTGTACACAACTCCAACACGAACAACCTTCCCGTCCAACATTAACCCGATTAAAATCTGCTCGACAACAGCTCCCACCTCCTCAAAAATCAACTCAAAATTGTAACAGCATCTCACATAAACACCGATCAAATTTATATTATTATAACGGAAATAAAAAAAAATTGTATAAATTATTTTTTAAATTAGTTTCATTCATATTTGCCAAGTAAACAGTGATAAAAGGAATGTATTTTGTTTTATAACGCTTACAGCTTTATATGAAGATATTTTGTTTCTATAAAGATTTATGTGGGTGGTTCCAAAATAAATACCCTTATTAATGTTTTATCAAATAGCTACATGAAAATACACTCGAATTTAAAAATTGCTTTTACAAAAGTTTTTCATTTTATTTCAATAATAAGAACCCGTACATTTTGCGGTGTACCGGAAGGGTGTACCGTAAATGGGAACCACGCGGTAAAAAAAAGAAAAATTAATAAATCATTGGTCTAAAGATGTGTAAATGATTATGCAAAACTGTCGCCAGAAATTAATACAAATCTATTAAGTATTAAATACTTCGAGAAAAGTGAAAGAAAATAAACGTATAATAATTAATAAACCTGAATTAAATTAATTAGACATAGTACCCAGAAAAAAGAAGACCGTTTATTATATGCATGCAAAACAAAATATCGTAATGTGGAACGTACGTAAAAAAAACCTTTGAATACCGAAGAAAGAAAAAAGTTTATATATCATAACAGAACTCGTAACGTGATCCGAGTTTTGGCCTTATCGCTTACTTCTAGCTCCACCCCTAAAAGTATTCTTGGTTGCATACCATCACATATCGATCCATCAAAAATAGCTTCGTTTTTACGTTTTTTTTTGAAAATTAGAGCACACATTAAAAAAAATTATTAAAATAAAATTAATTATTCATTGTTACCTTTGTCCGGACACAAGATTTTTTTGTTTTTGTTATGACAAGAAGACAAACAACTAAAAATTTCGGATAAAAGGGCATAGTCCAGACATACAGAATGATAATTAAAAACTTTTGGTGAAAAGCGCACATTTAATAGCGTCGGAAAAATTTGTCAAACTAGGTTTGCCTTGCTGCTCAACGCTCTTAATAAATTGGACTAAAAGGGAACAATCCTTGAATTCACGTTTTTATTCTCAAATTTATTCTTGCGTTTATTCTTACGTTTTATCTTGAATTTCTATATTTTATTCTAGACTTTATTTTGTTCTAGCCTTTCTTGTTTCATTCTAGTCTTTCTTTTTTCATTCTAGTCTTTCTTTTTTCATTCTAGTCTTTCTTTTTTCATTCTAGTCTTTCTTTTTTCATTCTAGTCTTTCTTTTTTCATTTTAGTCTTTCTTTTTTCATTCTAGAGTTTGTCCACGAATTACCTCTCGAAATTGTTCCCGAATTTATTCTCGGATTTGCTTCTCCGAAATTTGCATGAATACATTTTAATATAGGCAACCTGCACTAGACCCGAGTTAGAAAATTCCCAACGCATTTTGCATGCGATTTGGCAGGAAAGTTTTATTGTGGACGCGGACAAAAAGCGCAAACTTCGAGCTGTGGCCATCGCGAACTTCTTGGGAAGCTCAAGGCGACAGATTTATTGGGGAATTCGCGGTTGTGAACAAAAGAAAAAGGACGATGTTAAATAAAAAGAGTTAAAAAGAGAGTTAAAAAAAGTGTGAAATAAAAAGAGTGAAATAAAAAGAGTGAAATAAAAAGAGTGAAATAAAAAGAGTGAAATAAAAAGAGTGAAATAAAAAGAGAAAATTAAAGTAAAAAGGGAAAGTTAAAATAAAAAAAGCAAGTTGAATAAAAGGAAAACGAAGTTTAAAAAAAGGTGGCTTAAAGAGGGGAAGTGAAGAGGAAAAGTAAAGAGGAGAAGTAAAGAGGAAAAGTAAAAAGGAGAAATAAAGAGGAGAAGTAAAGAGGAAACGTAAAGAGGAAAAGTAAAGAGGAGAAGTAAAAAACTGAAGTTTAAAACTAAAAAAAAATGACATAAGAACGTGACATTAAAAATAACTAAAAAAATAATCGCATACTTAAACTAAACTCCTGACAAATAGAAGTTTCGCCTTCTTTCAGACGTGTCAGTGGCCGCGCGATTTGTCTCCGTTCTTTGGATTTTATTTCCTTTTTCATTTTCAACCCCTTTGCATATTTTAGGGCGTGTGTCTCGGAAGATTGTACCAACGTGTTTACACATTCGTACCTGCCGTAAATTCACGCAAAAAAGTTTTAAGTCCCCGAGCAGTTATAAATTTCCGGTTTGGGCGTTCCTTCAGAGCCCTCGGAAATAGGGGAGAGCAATTGAAAGTTTACATTTGCCCAAGAAGTAGTAACTAAGTTCTGGCTAAGTTGCAGCGTCATTATACGGACGCGAACTTTTACTATAGGGCTATTGGATCGTCCGTACCTGCGATAAAACAGTGATCTACAAATTTAAACTTTTAGAAAATTCCTTCATCATTTCCGGCTGGATTTCGAACCCTATTAGTTATAACTTTTAATTGGTGTTAATTCTAAGGCAATCCATTTTATTTTTTTTTTTGAAAATTGTTGGAATACGTTGCCTTGAGATGAAAACATAACATACTTAATAAAAATTATCCTAAAGAAAACTAGTGGAAAAAATTAAGGAAAAATCGTGTTTTGAATCGTAACTTTTTTTTGAATGAAATCTTAAATTGTCATATAAGATGTATTTATTTTTCAAGTCTTTCTTTTCTACAAGTCAACTTCAAAATCTTACTTTTTATATTGCGACGGGGACGGTTATGAGCCGGCATTAAACCAGAGCCTGAGGGTCAACTCTTCCAGGAACTCGGGGAACTTAAGCAAGAGAAGACCGGACCGGCCTACAGTCTTTGGCGGCATCGAGTATGTGAGAAGCTAGAGTCAGGAATGCGGAATCAACGCTACATCTGTTAACAACATGCCAACAGAGGCGCGAAGAGAAGCCTCATGTCCAACCCTGAGACCAGTGGCCAGTGCAAAAAGGGCGCGAAATCGGTAGTGACGCTATAACGTAAGGCACGCCATCCCCCTCCCAGAGGGCATAAATACAAGCGCAGCCCAATCCTCGGGATGGAAATTGTATAGATGGTTGAAAGAGAGCTGCTTAGACATTCTCGATCTTCTTTTGCAAGTTCGCGATTCACTTTGCTTCTGACCCGAACGTCTGTTGTAATTCGAAGGAGGTGTCCTGGAAGGTATTGCCACGCTCAGCTTGAATTACTCCTAGGACTCATCCGCCTGAGAGCGTGTTGATCTAAGTTGTGCAGGCGAGTTCGCTGGTAAATACTTCGAGGCCGTCTCCGTCGGATTATTTCCGAAGTTCGCCAAGGAGCACGGCGTCGAGCCTGTCTTTCCTGCCGTCGGACGGGTCTCTCGACCAAGAGAACCGCGCCGATAGCTAGGGGCGGGTGTCGCTGCTTGCGCTTTCTTGTGGCCTAACTGTCTAGCGACTGGCGGCAGGCATTGCCCTGGCTTCCATCCACGGATGCGTAGGACGCCAAGGTGTGCCGCCTAGGACGCTAGTGCAGAGTGGGCCCCCGAAACGCCGATAATAGTGTTTGTGTTCCCGTGATAGTCGCCGAACGCAAGTGTATCATAGTCAGGTGCAATGCGGTAATCGTCCCTGCGGGACGCTATTCATCCGTAGCAGGTCTCTTTCACCTAACTGGCTGAAGTGGGGCGGTCAAAGCGTGAAATGCGTACACACAGAAGTCGAGAGCAGGTACCTGGCATTGTAAAGCCAGTGGAAAAGGGTGGCGTGACCGGTAAGAGTGGTATATTTTATTGTTCACCATTGCGTGGACGAACCTGTTAAAATCAGAGCGGTCAACGTGTAGTTCACCCCGTAGAGAAAACATTTAGCTAGCATGGGAAATCCGCATTGTTACGGTACCATTTTGGTACCGCTTATAATTCATTAGATTTGTACACCTTACTGATAGCATTGCATGTTATTGCTCCGTGTATGTCCTATTATCTAGTACTGTTAAATTGTTATGCATAAAGGTAACGTGTGTCGAGTGTTATTTAAGCTATGCGTCCTGCTCGCAGGTCTAAGTGTCCAAAGATAACTGTAATGCCTCTGTAAATTTGATGTGTTTATAATAAATGTATTAAATCGGCTTCTGCCACCTTGGGTGTTTAATTCGCTTCCTCCCCTTACGCACTACAGTCCAAAGCAAGCCAATACAATCGCACGTCTCATTTAATTCAAAGAATTACGTTACTACAATCACAACGATATGGGCCTCCAATTAATAACTAGTCGTTCACGCCAAAGAAACGGCCGCGTAAAAGAGCAATAATAAGTTCCCCAAATCCGGTACTGTTACAATATATTAACTACGATTATCATTTTTTTTCTGCCCGCTACACATTTCTAAGACATATTAAAGGATGATGAACATAAACACTTTGAGAAAAAATTAATCGTAAAAAAATCGTGAAAAAAAATCTTGAAAAAAAATCGTGAAAAAAACATAAGAGAGAATGATCAGAACACATCTTCGCCCGAGAATCTCGTAAGGAAAATTTGGCTTAACATTCATCGATTTGTAATATTTCCGAGTCAGCAGTTGATTTCATTCAGGACGAGCCCTTCTAAATAGCATCAATCTGAAAAGAGCTAATTGGAGGAAATAGGACGAGGCTGAAAAATTTCCGGCACGTACTTCGCTACAACTCCCTCATCGTTTGAGTGAGCTCAATGCGCCTCTAATTGGCCCCTTGTAAGCGCAATTGTTCCTCGCGGAATTAGAACCAAAATAACACTTGTGAGGATATTTCCAAAATGCAGTGTTAAAGGGGAACTATCGGGATGGTTGAATTTAATTTGGGGCATAAAATTGTGTCGGTGCAGTTGGCGGGAACTAATGAGGATATGACTCTTTCCTACATATGGCCGCGTCTGCTATCTCCGCGATGGTATTTAAGAAAACGTTAGCTTGGTGGTTTTTAGGGTGATTAACTGGAACAATAAATTTAATGGAGTCTTCCCTATAAAAACAGGCGAGCTCGTACAGTGTCGGAATAAAAGTTCTTTAATCACGTAATCCATTTTATACAGCAATTACTTGGGCTCCTCTATAATTCCAGAGCCTTTGGTGAAGTACTTCCCAGCGGCACGTCCAACCTCGCGCTGGCAGTATAATTTAGGGAATCAATTGGATAATTGACCTAAATACACAGCATCTTTGACTCTTCTACACGGAATTTAGCTCTTCCTGCGAGCCAGAGCTCGAGCACTGGAGTGGCAAACTTCCAAGAGTATCAATCATTTTTATCACGCGGTTTTTCTATCCATTACAAGGGAATATTGCGCCCGGACGAACGAAAACCTCCCCCTTGAACACGAAAGAATGGAGTAATTAAGAACTCTCCTCGTGATGGTTACCTTGTCCGAGTAGTCTTTTTAATTTAAAACTTTCCCACTTCTGATACTTTGAGCACTTTTCTTTGTTGTCTTGATAACTCCCACCACCGAGTTTCCCCGTTAAGACCCCAGTGTGTGGTACACGAGGTGTGGTTAAGGGTTTCATCCGATCGGGTTTCCTCCTCAGAAACCCGATTTATAATTACGCATTATAAGTGAAATATTCTTTGTCCCAAAGGCAATTCGGCTTAGAATTATCACAAATCTCAGTTTAAACATCCCCCGGGGGTGAGTAATGCCGCACTCGCCCTCCAGGGCGCGGTAAAACAATACGGCAAGTGGTGCCCATTTATTTTCGACGACTGCAATTAAACACAAATTTGCTATTTTGCGTGTGTATATCGTAATTTATGCCTCAGTTTGAGGTCGCACCACGTTCATTACGCGATTTTCGCACGACTAATTATTTTCTTCCCTCGGTTCACGTTCCTCTAGGGGTTCCCCAGAGAAGCATGACATTGTAATTATTTCATAATAATAATTAAAATGAAAATAATTTATGTTATAATAATTATATTATAATAATATATATTATAATAATTTATATTATAATAATTATATTATAATAATTTATGTTATTATAATTATATTATAATAATTTCATTACCCAAATGAGTAATCGAATATCATTTATATATAGGTAATACATGGAATCCCATGGTAATAAAAATAGCCATTTCAATGCGCAGATCATCTTCCTCCAGTCATTGCAATCGCAAATCCAAAATAGACAGAAAGAGGATTTGTATAATTACTTTGACCACATTAGTTAATCCTTTAATCCCCTTGCAAACCGAATATATTTTTTTTTCATTTAAAAGCACGCCATTATCTATAAAGCGTCAGTACGCTTTACAGTGTAAAGGGAGCTCGTAGATTAGTACTGTTAGAATTAATCACATAGTCGGTGGAAATGGTCATTAAGTAATAAAATCCACTGTTGGACAGTTCCAACGATGCCATTAAATCCCAGTGCTCAAATGGGGGATATATGTTGCTATTTAAACCTTAAAAACTCTTCAAACGCGAAAGCTGTTGGTGGCGCCATCTGTGATTACAGTCGGTAATCGCAGATGGTTTGGATATCGAATGTATATATCCTGCTACAAACTGTCCTACATGGATATGCAGCATTACAGATTTCTGTATTACTGTAAGACGCGGTAGAGTATTCAGCGAGAGTGTGGAGATACCATTAAATTGAATTGAATGAGGATTAGAAAACGTTAGGAAAGGATTAAAAATAAATGGAGAATACGTCTTAAGGACAGGTTGCACAATTAATAAATGAAGGATTTCCTTATATAATAAATATAATTATATCTTACTTAACACTGTATGCTTATTCGCTATTAACCAACAACATCACCGATCCACTTCAAATAAGGTTCGTTTCCGCCTTCAATCGGAATGGAAATCACCTCGCAGACTGTATAAGGGTGGTTATTTTTCACGTAATCCGTTAGCTTTTCTACCTTCGAAGACTTCGTCTTAATCATCAAGAGCAGTTCCGAATCTTCGTTGATCTTCCCTTCCCACTCGTACACCGAAGTCACTTTCGGAATTATGTTCACGCAAGCCGCCAATTTCTGTGAGACCAATCCGTGAGCTAATTTTTTTGCGGTTTCTTCGTTCGGAACGGTCACATAAGCTACCGAATGAGTTCCTGGTACGTAAGGGGTTGTCGTTGTCGAAACCGTAGTTGTCATTTCTGTTGTTACGTTGCCTAAAGATCTCTTAAAGACCCTGCGAACAGAAGTCTTTGTAAAACAATATATAAACATTATGAAACCAATATATAAATATTATGAAACCAATATATAAATATTATGAAACCAATATATAAACTATTAAAGTATTGAATATCTACCATTAAAGTTGTTCATAATAACCACCACATCTGTGATATCCACAGATAATAACAAACACATAACCTCAAAAGTAAACATAATAATTAAACGTAATAAAATTATATTTAAGTGAATTTATTAAAAAAGCACAAACCTTGGAGGTCACTTACCCCAAAATAAAAGTAGACAGCACCAGGGAACGATTTAAAATCATGTATTTCTCAGTTTTTGATAACTTTAAATATAAGTTTGACACAACGACGTCGCTGGTTTGACACTTCTTGTGTACTTTAGCAGGCCGTCCCTAGAGGGCGATCCTTTCGAATAACTATACAAAGTTGCATGGGACGTATGTTTGGTTGCCTAATTCGTGTAATCATTTAAATGAAAGTATGTGTATACTTATATTTTATTATAAATCGTAATAAATAACAAGAATGAACGTTAATTATAAGTTAACAATTTTCTTTGGTCACACAAATCCCTCTTTTGTTAGCATAAAGCCCATGGGGGCAAACACACATTTCTTGGCAATCCATTGTGCACAATTTTGTCAATTCGTCTTCTCCACATTGCAAGATTCCACAAGATGATGACTCACAAACTGACCATATTTGGTTATGAGGGCATTTGGGGATGTCTCCTGTTAATAGAAGATTTAATAATATCATTGATAATAATTTCAATAATAATAACTATGATTATATATAACATATATATGTGCAAATTATTAAATAATAATCATAATAATGTGTTTGCTTACCTGCAGGAAACCCTAAAACTACACCAGTAAAAACGATGAAGCAAAATAGTATCCTGAAATTAACTCTCATTATTTTCATTTGACAGACCACAATGTTTATTATATTTGTTTTTTTTTTTATGTATGTACCTACTAGTTCTGTTTCTATGCATTATGTATTTATTCAATTTTCAAATGAAGACATGCCGGAATAATAAACTTCTTACGTTTGCTTCATGAACATTTTATTCATTACATAGGTATTATTAATTCCCTTTGATTATTTCTTGTTTATTTCCTACAATTAATTGCCCCTAAGGCAAACGTCTGCCGTAACGCATTTTCCAAATTTATTTTCGTATAACGGCAAAGAGCACCCGCAGCCATGAGCACAGTCTTTAGTGCAAGGAATCTCTTTGCCCAAGTTTTCGCATTTGGAAAACCCACAAGAAGATGACACACATCGGAGCCATTTCTGATTTTCTGGACAAGGCCCTATAACACAAATTTAAATGAAGAGAAATAAAATTTGAATAAGAAAAAATAAAATTTGAATAAGAAGAAATAAAATTTGAATAAGAAGAAGTAAAATTTGAATAAGAAGAAATAAAATTTGAATAAGAAGAAATAAAATTTGAATAAGAAGAAATAAAATTTGAATCAGAAGAAATAAAATTTGAATAAGAAGAAATAAAATTTGAATGAAGAGAAACAAAATTTGAAATCCATTACCAAAGAGCAGAGCTGTTGAAATGAGGCAGCAAAAAGCGACAAATTTGAACGTCCACATCTGATGGTTTATTCTTGCCAACACTTTTAGAAAAACTGTTTAAATTCCTCTTGCTTTACTAATATGTATACCTATTTATTCCATTTCAATGTCGATAAATCAGCTAATCGTGGAACAACTGCAGATATACAAAACAATGCAGTATTATGTTTTAATTCTTAAAACACGTTTCATACAGAAACAAACACATTAAGTAGCAAATAAAACTACAAATTTATTAGCAAAAATTACAAATTGATTTGTAAAAATTACGTCTTTATTCGTAAAACTTACGTCTTTATTATCAAAACTTTTTTATCAGCACTTAGAACGCTCAACACAAGATCCTTCACTGTTAAGATAAAGAGGAGGTTTGCAACCACAGCCATAAAGGCAATCCATGGTGCAAGGCATATTCATTTTCACTTCAGGCCCTTTGCATAATCCTCGACCACAACTTGATGAAACGCATGTTAACCACTCTTGATTATTTGGACAATCTTGTCGTTGTGGAGGCCCTGGAAATGTTTTATTATTTATGAAAAATTTTGTTGTGACATTTATAAAAAAAATTGTTGTGAAATGTTCCATCATTTGTAAAAAAATTCTTTATGACAATTTTCATTATTTCAATTCTCGTTATTATCTGAACGAACCTCGTATAAACAAGAAATGCCCGTTATTAATAATGAATGAAGTATACTTACAAGCAACTTGCCCAACAACACAAGTAAATACCAAACACAAAATCGCTATACTTGTTATCACCTTCATAGCTACGAACGCACAATATTATTTTACAGAATGTACGTAAAAATGTACTTGAAAATGTGATATCATGTTTACTTAACATAATGAGAGATATCATATCATTTGTATATATCTTTTATTTTTTGTCTCCAATGCTATTTTTGAAAATGACATATACTGATTTTAGTGTAGGTTATATACCTACTGCTTTTAGTATACTTCTTCTAGTATGTGTAATGGTCCAGTTTTTCGGAATTATTGCAACAATTCATCTGTTTAGTTCCGGCTTCGTGCAACTAATATTTAATTGTGCCCCAAGTCCGGTATAAAATTCAACTTAATTAGTTGACCACCTTATCTCACCCTCTTTGTTCCGCTAAGTTTGCGTGACTCGGACGAGATATGAATTCTTGCTGAATTTTCGTGGTATTCACCACTGATCTCAAAGGTTTGATTAAGCGTTCCGTATTTGCGTAAACTTACTGATATCAGGGTTGAATAGTATCAACAAGGCAGTATTTAGTGTCTTCGATTGGCTCTAATACTTCGTCTCGACGATTTATTAAGGTCAGATCGTAGATCCCAACGTGGCGCCTATCTCAAATATCCATTTCATTGTCTCAACCTTCACCCTCTGACATCCGTATAGCAGGTCCAATACCCCAAAGGCAATGAACTATAGCCCAAATTCCTCTCAAGGCTGCTCCAGTTGTCACAGCCGTAATTCGATATGGCTATAGACCAGAACGCTCTGCTCATTAAGTACGTCTTAATTTTGGCCTGCCAGCAACCCTAATCTTTAAATAATAATTTCTGTATATTTAAATTAATTCTATTCCCGTAAAATATTGTTATTGTGTATCGAATTTTGTGTGGTTGTTTATACCGAATAGATGTCTTAAATCTTTATGTGTTTGATTGTTTAATTCCCCTCACCTGTAAGCAGAGTGTTTATTGTCAATACCAACGGATTAACTATTTATCGAGCTATACCTAACGCAAAGAACTGGTTACTATATTATCACAACCTAAGGCAGTCCTAGCCCAAGTAAAATATCGATTTACAATAGACGATCATGCCCCAACGACGATCAATAATTACTTGATAATAATTAAGGTAAATTTGGTCCCGTTACATATGATACATACTGCTTATAGTATGTTACATACTGCTTCTAGTATGTTACATACTGCTTCTAGTATGTTACATACTGCTTCTAGTATGTTACATACTGCTTCTAGTATGTTGAATAAAATTTAGGAAGAGGAACACACCGTCCAAATTCGTTAATGCATTGTCCGCTATAATTTAAAGAAATAAATACATTTATTATACACCTGAGGTCTCTAAAATATCTCAAATATTCTCTACGATAACCACGTGTGCATATTTTTAAAAAATACCACTTACGGTTGAGGGATTCAACTAAAATTTGTAATTGTTTCGTTATTTCTAAAGCTAGTATAAAATTCACTTCATGAGTACGAATGAACAATATCATTTTACACATTGTATGTAGCTACGTAAAATCATGTTATCATATTTACTTATCATTTGTTTCGTTTAGTTAATCGTCTCTAATGCTAATATTTTTATCAATGATAAGTACATACTGCTTTTAGTATGTTATAAACGATCTAATAGGAACGCACCATCCAAATTTGTTAATGCATTGTCCTCTTGGACAACAACATGTTGGGTAGCAAACACTTGCACAATTTGTCGTTAAAGGGATTCTAGTAACATTTCTAATCGCTTCACATGTAAATTCATCACACATACTTCTGCATCCATCTCATATTTGATTAAAAGGGCATACTTCTGGTTCAGTATTCCCTACAATAGATTTAAAATATAATTAATAATATATTATATAGTATATTAATTGAATTAAAAAGAAAATAGTAAAAGGAAACGTGTAAGCTTACAAACGGGACTGCCAAAAACAAGACCTAAAAGCCAACAAAAAACGAAAGCAGCTTTGAATACTTGCATAATTCAGCAAGATATGAATAAAAATGATCATGTTTTGTAGATTTTATCTTTATTATTCTTATCACATCACATACATCAGACTCATCAAATATGTGCCTACTAACTAAGTTTAAACAGATTTACAAACTTTTATTTTTTGTTTTAATAATTTTAACAATCTCTTCTTTCTACACAAAATCCTCTATTGTTAAGATACAAACGGCCACAACCGCAAGCTTGTCTACAATCTGCTGTACATATTTGTGATCTAGGAGGATCTCTACAGGTGAGAAAATCGCAAGAAGATGATCCACATGTTAACCATTGTTGGTTATTGGGACACCTTCCTCTTCCACTAACTGAGAACAAACGAGTTTTTATAATTTTTATAATTATATATTTCATAATTTTTAAAATAGTTTTTATAATTTTTAAAATAGTTTTTATAATTTTTAAAATAGTTTTTATAATTTTTAAAATAGTTTTTATAATTTTTAAAATAGTTTTTATTATACACATTTAATATAAAAAATTAAAGTTTATTGTTTAACTAAAATTAGAATTAAAAAAAGTACTTACATTGAGGGTGACTCCAAGCCAATACGAAGAAACAAAACAGAATTCCAATTTTTAAAAATTTCATTTTGAGTTCGGTTTAATCTTTACTCAGTTATGTATTGAGGACAACTAAAGATTAATACAACGCAAGTGCATTATATAGGCTGATTTTTTTTATAAGCAAATAGTTGTTGACGAATGTCGTTCTGGATAAATAAGGTTTTTCCCGAGTACAAGCGGCATTTTATGCAATCATAATGCTTTGTGACGAAGGAAATGTTTATTTTATTATTTATTATTTTAATCGGTCATTGTTAGTGTTATTGCAATTCCGTATTATATAAGAGAAAGTACAAATTAAAACATCAAAATTACTCAAAGAAATAGAAATATTTAGCAATCTTTTCGAGGAACGCAAAATCCATGTCTGTTAAGATATAAAGCGCCACATCCACAACCTTCTCTACAATCTGCAGTACAAAATTTTCCACGTGGAGGATCACTGCATTTTCTAAAGTCGCAAGAGGATGATCCACAAGTTAACCATTGTTGATTATTCGGACACAGTCTTCCGTGATCTATGTGCATGATAAATGCCAAATGTTAACATTGTATTTATTTTAATTAACTAATTAACAACATATTTGTAAAAATAATATAAATCGGTCAATTTCTGTATACAGTGAGTATACTCACCAGGATGAGCAGCTACCAGAAGAAGGAAACAAGACAGAAAAACAATCTTAAGTAGTACCATTTTAGTTACACTAATAAATCCGGGACAACTTATTGTGCTATGTTATATTGCTATATGAAGGAGTGAAAATGCTGGAAGAATTGTCTATATTTATACGTGAATATTTATACGAGTACGTGCTTTGACGTTATATCAGTATTTTCAGAACGATGTTTTCCCACGTATACACGTACATTTATACGTTGTAAAGTAGATTTATGTTTAATAAGTCTTATCAAAAAAAAAAATATAAACTTTTGGGTATGCATACGCCTCCACACTGTAATAAAAATTTACCAAATTGAATATAGGCAATTTTTGGGTCTCTACGTTTAGTAATTTTCCATAAGTATAGTAACAAAACTTCATTGTGTAATTTAGTTATAATCTATATGTGGTCTGATTTTTGAAAAGAGGAACAGAATAATGTAGGTAAATGTACATCTACACTATGGAAATTTACATATGGAATGGATAGGATGTATACAATATTTCAACTTTAACGTACAATAAAAATTCTTATATAATGAAGTGTAGACAAAATACATTTTAAGTAATGTGAATGAGTATTTCTAATAAATATACCTACTTAATCTATCGATACATATTATAGAGGAGTAAATGTTTCGTTAAAGCGAAATAAAAAGAAAACGACGGCATCAGTTGAGTTGAAATTTGGAAAGAACCTCTGCTTTTACTCAGAGAAGAGAGTAAGGTTATATTTTCATAGATTCTTGCAACATATCTATATTATTTTAGTTTTCTTTGCTTGTAACCACTTCGTCAATATTACACTAGTTGGCGTAATTCTTAAGGACAGTATATGTACACTATATCAAAGAAGCGGGGTGAAGTTTGAATTTCTTATAAACATGTTTTATTTAAACACCCTGTATGTGTGTGTTTGTTTTAGTCTGCCAATAGTTTATATACCTACGTCAAACTAACAACCGGTCAATATGTTAAATTAATAAAAATAAATATGGAGTGGTCTCCACTCGACTTTCTCGCAAGTTTCTAAGTTGCACTAGACATGATAAGACAGATTCACATTAGGATTCAGAACGATTTTTGAATAATTTTATTATACACACATGCA
>JAWQRP010001454.1:0-19096 GCA_033557875.1 Quadriops clusia | reverse complement strand
TGGTCTCCACTCGACTTTCTCGCATATTTCTAAGTTGTACTAGACAAGATAAAACAGATTCACATTAGGATTCAGAGTGATTTTTGAATAATTTTGATATTATATACACATGCATATTTAAAAAAACATAGATAAAAAAGATTACGTCCGGTTGGGCAATTGTCCTAAAATTTGATATCTGTGAGTGTTTCGTTATTTCCAGAGCTAGTACAAAATTTGAAACAAATATCTTGAAGCAAAAAGGTATTTTACTTGAAAGAGTTTCACTTCCGTTTCAGGTAAACTGCCACTTCCGGTTGAGGGATTAAGCGAAAATTTGATATCTGTGAGTTTTTCGTTATTTTTGAAGCTGGTACAAAATTTTAAACAAGTACCTTGAAGCAAAAGGGCACTTTACTTGAAAGAGTTTCTCTTTCGTTTCAGGTAAACTGCCACTTCCGGTTATCCGAATTAACCCAAAAGTTGATACGAGTTTACTTTTTAGCTCAAATGACTACATAGCAAATTTAATCGATCTAGCTTAAGTCGTTTTTGAGTTATCGTGTTTACACACACACACACAGCCAGACAAAAAAGCAAAAAAGGGCCAAATCGACTCGCAATCGCCCAAAACGTCGAGAATCATCAAAATGTCAAAAAATTTTATTCGTATGATCACTATACTTTCTCTCAGAGAAAGTAAAAAGACTAGCTTCGATCCGACAATCTACCCGAAGAAAAAAATGTTTAATATCCAAAAACAAATCAGCAGTAGGCTTATACTTTTAAAAGTTCGAAATTCGGTATGCTTCTTGGCTCTTAACATTTACCTAGGATTAACTAATATAATTTATAAATATTTTTTCACCATTAGAATAGTGTTTTAATTTATATAAATTTGACCTCTAAAGAAATTATCTTTTCGAAATACGTTTAATTTGTTTTATGGTACAGTACAGAGTGTACAGATGAATATGTAACGAAAAAAACGCGGCGTTGTTTGATCTACAAAGAGGCGGCAAAAGCGCGCCAAAGAAGCGGCAGTTTTTATGTTACATATTCATCTGAACACCCTGTAGATAGTAGCTAAAGGTTTGAAAATAAGACATACGTGGGGCTATTAAGACAATAGTCTTATTCACAAATAAGTTAGTCCTGGTTTTATTTAGTCTGAGTAGTTAGTTTAGTATTAGCGGTTGTCAAAAAATTATGACCTCAAAATTTAGGTTTTACGCGGTTGAACTAGATTTGGTAAAACCGCCTTTCAATTAGATTTAAGCATTTCTTTTTATAAATAATACTGTTTCAGTCTTATTCATAAACATTATTTAAAACTGATTAAAACTGAAGAAAATTAATTATATTTAACCTCTTATTATGGACACCAATAAAATCTGGTTCAAACCCTGTTTTACTAAATCTCGTTCAACCACATAAATTTAGAACTACAGACACACTAAATTTTTGAAAATAAGTTAATGAAACCAGAATCTATGGAGACACTAAAGGTATCCAAAATAAACTGATGAAACCTAGGACTAAAACTACACTAGTCTTTGTTTATAAGACAGTGTTTGAATAGCCCTAGATTTCTTTAGCTTATTTTCAATGTTATAACTAAAGGTAAACTCTTAGATGGACCACCCTGTATAGCATTTCAAAAAAGTCTTGCGATGTGATGTAATACATCGCCAACAAAGCGTCATTACGCTTTTTCTGGTCACGCAGACAGAATAAATAGACTGACACCCTCTGACGTGAAGAGCCCCCAAACAAAAACTGGATTATCGTGGGTCGTATTGACAAGCGCGTTTCCGCCGCTTTTTCTTGGATAACCGCTCCTGAGGAGTGGCGAGACACTTCGGTTTGGAAAAACACCCAGCCGAAGCATCGGCGGAAATAATAAGACATTAAACGCTCTTTCATGACGCAAAAATGGGCGAAGGGGGGAAAATTTTATTGAATGTCTCATTCGCGTTTCGCGTGCTTTTTTGTGTCCAAATCGACAGAAACATGGGCGAGAAGCGGAGTTGTTGCTTCTCCGCGAGCTCTTTCCGCCGCCACGTACAAATATACCACTTAAAGGTTTCCTCGCGCGTTTCCTAGCCGAGTAGGTAGCCTCGTCTTGCTACAATTGAAGTACAAAATAAACATCGGGTTAAATATTTACTTGCAGTAAATTGAAAAATGAAGGAGTCCTATTGATACGTTGGCACAACTGTATAGGAGTATGTGGTATACGTAGTAGCACATTTTATCTATAATACTTAGAAATAAGGAATTGATTTTGAACTTTACCACCTCCAACATTCAATACGGAAATTATAACGTTATATAATTTAATTAATTTTAAAATGTACCTCTTTGAAAGTTGCATATCACAGCTTAGATATGTAACATACATTCTTGGTGACACAGTTTTAACAAAAAAATACATAGAGGAAAATCACATTCTGTCGCGTACGTAGATTAGTATAAATAGTGCTTTTTAGATAATACCAGATGAAGGTAAAGTCAAATAAATATATTTCCACATTTTGTAGCTAAAATGATCCAAATTTTAGTTTGATAGTTGTTTAAATCATTGACTAAAATTTGATTACAATTTACAATTGTTTTGAAATTTTAATAAGTAATTAAGAACCCTTATAAAAGTACCTAACAAAATTACACAAAATTAATCACCAAAAGAAAGTGAATTTACACGAGTATGTACTTGTAAAGAATATCCTTCCTGACTTAAGGAAACAAATGAAAGTGTATTATGATGAATTAAAATTGAAAATTCACCAAAAAAATATACAATAACGTATTGACGCTAACTCTGAATCTTTAGAGTAAATTTACAAAAATTTTTTTAGTTCACTTCTAACTTTTAAGAGTTGTATTTAATCAGGATTCCTTTGTTCTGCAATGCATAATTTCATAATTAAAATTACAAAATAATTTTAATTTATAAACATTACTTTTCAAATTCAAAAAGTTAAAGTAAAGTGCCGTGTGCCTTAACTGCAACAAATTTCCCACTATACGTAATACCTGCTATTTGCATCAGTTCTTACTCAAATTTCAAGAATTAGTATAAAGAAACTATGACATTGCCCTGTAGAAAAAAAAAGAATGTGCTCGAGGAGGTTTTTGCAAATGGTCAATTTCCAAACTCTCAAGAAGTTTTATCTTATGAATCTTATTACAGTTGTATAGTCATTTAACGTCATTTAAATCAATATTATGGCATATTTTATGCATATGTCTTCTCGTAGCAGCATGTATCTTTCCTTTGTTCGATAACTTTTAAGTTTAATTTAAGATAGATATTACATCAACTACAAGCCATAGTTTAAATTTTAAAAAACCTTTCATTTCATACATAATAGAAATCGTTTCCTTTAAGACCACCTCTCGTGCCATAAAAAAGATATTTCACACCAAACCCAACCCTTAAAAAAATTCAACGGATATATCTCACCCTATCAACCGGAAAAATCTACCCCTCATCATGACACCTGCCACAATGTAAAATAAGATCAGGTTTCTATCCTTATAGTTTTCCAATGGTACAGGCACGCGAATGTTAACGTGCATAATTCGATGACATGCACGTAACTTTCTCCGTAAAAGTAATAATAGATTTTAATTAATGCGTGTGAAAAATTGGCCGTACGTGTTTGCCCTACGAGTTGAGATAGCACTCTATAAATAATTTACATGCATAGGTATATTAAAATTAAATACTCCGAGAATAGGCGCAGCACGAGCCTTCGCAAAAACGTGGACATGAGAGAGGCATAAAAACGTGGACGTGGGAAAGAGGATCGCGATAAAATTCAACGGGAAAGTAGAAACTCAAATGACGACTTCATAAATTCAATAATGGTGAAATTCCGAATATACCGCCTGATTTAATAAAATCGCAAGAGGATTAAGGTCCCTGGGAGCATGGAAACCAGGACGAGCAAAACTAGCAACATCAATTGATGGCCTAACATGAAAATTGCAATTTTCATGTTAGGCCACTGCTGGATATAAAACCCTTTGAATGACGAAGTGTTCCAGGGAACTTTTTACCTTGTTTCATTCCAGGGAAAGAAAATCTTTTAAGTTAAAACTTTACGTTGGACATCAGGTTTTGATTTGATTACAGTATAGTTGTTACTACCGTAGCTAGTGCAATGTTAGGTGTAATATTTACTCGATAATTCACAATAATTGCTCACTAACATTATATTAGAAATAAAATTAAGCAAACTATTACGACGTAAAAGTGTATTAGTGCAGCAAGTCTTAAAAGCTTAAACAGGGACATGTAAATCTTTAATGTTCTGTATTAAGGTCCCAGCCGGGAAGGAAAATGGTTTAATGTGCGAGATAATAGTCCATTTGTCTCCTGATTACGTTTTATGCTGTTTAAATAGAAGTAAATGTGGATTATGGATTAGGACGGGAAATGGCGTCGCAAGTCGTATATGTAATTGGTTTATTTGTGGAAATAAATTCTATTCCGGGACAAATGTAACTATAGTTACATAAACTGTATACACTCTAAACTGCAAGCTACTTTACAAGGAAAAATAATAGGCACTAACCAAGTTTTAAAATGATTTTTGTCGTACAAAGTGTTTCGCATTAAAAATAATTGTGCTCCTAAACGAAAAACGCCAAGTCCTGAAAACCAAATTAAAATGCCTCTTGCACTTTGCATTGTAAATGTAAGAAATGTGGTCATTTTTGAAGCGCTACAATTTAAGTTCGGCGATTTTTCAGAGAGATTTTGTTGCGGATGTATCCGGACAACAGCTGTCTAAGGAAACTACGCTGAAGGATAACTAATATGTTGTCCTGCGCTTCCGTGCGTTAGGATTTTATTCAAATCGTTTTCATTAATTCCCTGTCGTAATTGGAAAAATGAAATAATGGACGACTAACGAAATTTTATTAAAAAGTTCCTTTTGTGCGAAAAGGCTCCTTTATCTGCTTTGCAAGTTTGCTATGTACTAATTAGAGGCACTTTGTATCGAACATTATTTACTTTTTCCTTTGCAGTTTTAAATCCTGGGAGACTTTGTGAAAATAATGTAAATTTAATGAGAAAGATAATTAAAATGAGTTTCTTTTAATCAATCTTTGCTTGGAGTTGTTATTATATACATTTCGATATATATGTTATCATGTTCGCTAATAATTTATGCAACGGTAACATACGTACCGTAGTGGGAGAGTGAATAGTGGAACATAATACAGGGTGTCCAACTATCTTCGCCTCAATCCATTGTTACGCTTAAGGATGATGCGAGCTAAGGGTGTGTCTAAAAAGAATGGTCAGGAACGGTCATAAATCCTTAGTGTATTGTATGTATTGGTCTATGTTGCTCAAATATAGACATGGGATCCACAGCACAGCTCCTTCGACGTCCAATAGAAAAATATTTAACCACTTTTCTATTCACACACACACACACACACAGGCAGGTGCCCGGCCGGTCTCGGTTCGGCAGTTGCATTGAGCGAATTTCAACCCCTCTGAAGCGAAGATAGTTGGAGACTCTGTACTAATAGGTACACAGTAAAACATTATTGTGACATTTTAACGGTTTTATAAAAACAAATTAAACTGTTATTTTAAAAACAATTGCAACTTTACAATGGTCACTTAAAAATCGTATAATCTGAGTTGTGATAATGCAATTATTTTGTGATATCTCAAAAATATCATAAAATTATTATAATATTACCATAACGTTGAAAAACTACAGAGTAGTTAAATTCTCCCTTACAAAAATACATTGATGTTCCTTAAAATGCAATTCTTTCATAGTGAGACAACCATCAACACACCCACTATAGAATTACATTAGTTAAGACGAGGAAATTTCAGACGTACGTAACATTGATACGTACGTACGTTACATGGATAATTATGTTTCTTAATTCTATGAAATTTTTAGCACCATTTCCGTATATCAGCATGAAAACTCTTCTTATTGGTTTATTATTTTGGTTCTCCCTCATTTACTTTAATTTTATCAGATTGATTCGCGACTTTAATCCCCAGTCATTTCTTTCTCAAGAAACGTTCATCAAGTAATTGCTGGTACACGGGGTTGTATCGGGAAGGGGTAGGAACCACCCCTCGGCCTCCAGTAGCTGCTCGCGAAACTTTTTCACAGTAAAGTGGTCGAGATTGCCAGTTATTATGTAAGCAATAAATAAGTGTTACACCCTCTGAGGCGAAAGGGGGTGGATACGCATCTCGCCGGCGCCTATAAGGGTGAACGGACGTCGCTGCGATTACCACCGATGCTCTACGCGGCCACATCAGTTCCAAAGCACCCGCTGATCCGTCAGCGTCGACCCCAGAACAGGAGCACTAGATCGCGTGTTCACTTCCCTCCAAAAATCCCGAAAAGGAAAAACGTCCGGACGTGCCGCGCTTTAAAACACAGTGTGCTCTGGTCTAAGCCAACTTGTTTACAGTCTCTTGCGTAAGATTTTAAAGATTTATTTTTATGTTGATTATATGGTGACAGAGGTACGTGCACATGGGAGCGAGTTTTCGAAAGTTCGCGCCTCGCTAAAGCGATTCGTTTGTCCGTTGGCCGTCCCAATTAACTAATTAGAAATTGGCCTAACTAATTAATGTTGTTTTTGCTAATGGCTCACAATTTGACGACTGTTTGTTTTCCGACTAATTTCCTCATTCTTGAAAATTAAACCCACATTATCCCCGCGGCGCTTTATACAGTTTAATTCGCTCTATGAATTTTAATATTAAACTATTACGAAGATTATGATGTCGAAATTACATACTATTGCTATTAAGCATTAATAACCCCTGATTGATTATTCAGCAATAATACAAATTGCTGAAATGTTGGGAAATTGTCTATACGCGGAAAGGTGCCTGGATTTTCATAAAATATTGAAAGAAAAATTGTAAGTATGTTCATAACTAGATACAAAATATTATAATGTAATTGCACGGTAGATGGTAACAGTAGATCGCACGCGATAACCATTGTGTTACGTAAGTATATAAAAGTACCATTTGAAAATGTACGAAAAAGTAAAAATGTAACATATGTCCAGCTTTTTTGTTTGTTAACACTTTGTTGTTGATATTTTGTTGTTTAAACTTTGTTATTAAATTTTGTTATATAGTTAAACGAGTTCATTCAAGGAATTACTTGTGCCATAACTGCATTTTATAAAGAAGCGGTTTAATAAAATTTAGCGCCACGCTTGTCAATTATTTCTTCTAAATTTTTGCTTATCCACAGCGACTACGTTGAATCCGGATTCGAGCCCCCTTTTTAATTAACTAATTGTACTCAACCAAACAAAAGGCAGTTTTTCCAAAGGCAATAATTAACCGCAGCGTTTTTTGCTTATTCCTTCGGCCCCATACTTTTCCCGAATGGCCTAAGGAGAATCGCCGCCGTTGCGATTTACAAAAGTTTCCTCTCGGTATCGCAAAAACGACAGAATAACTTATTTTAATATCTCGGACGGAAATGTTTTTCTGATGTTTTCTTTCCGGAGGAAGACGTCGCTCCTTTTCATTTCATGGGCCTTTCTCCCACGTTGCTCGACCGCAGCAGCCTTTCTTAATATTTATATTCGATTTTATTGCACTGGGGATGCTGTTCTATCCATTTGCTTATAATAAATTCGTTTAATAAAATACATTCTTTTAATAATAATGAATTCGTTTAGTAATAATGTATTCGTTTAATAATAATAAATTCGTTTAATATAATAATAAATTCGTTTAATAATAATAATAAATTCGTTTAATAATAATAATAAATTCGTTTAATAATAATAAATTCGTTTAATAATAATAAATAAATTTACAATGATAAATTTATTTAATAATAATAATGAATTCAATCAATGCTCGGAAAAACAAGAAAAGAATCATGCAAGGAATCCGATTAAGAGAAATAATGAGTCTCAAAAGTAGTGTTTTAGTCGTTGGGCGCCAATTAGGCAAATAACATATTTCATTATAATAAATCTCGAGAGCATTGTTTGAACTTCTTGTTGTAAGGGAAATAACCAAACTGCGTAGGCTTCATTTAAAGCTGCGGTAATTTATCATACAAAGTACAAGAACGGCGCTGGATTATTATAGTGGTGGGGTAATTAATTTGCTTGAATCGAATTAATTAGCCGTAATTTCGAATATAGCCGCCTTTATTAATACATAATAAGCAATTGCCGCCGGAATTTTTTATATTATTGGTCTATTAATTTTGCGTTTGTCACGATAGCGATTGATCGAATAACATTATTTTGCATTATGCACAGTATGTTTCAATAAAGTGTCCATCAGTTTGATTTGAGACTTTATCTGTCCTTTTTAATTAAGAAAGCTTTTATTTACTTTTTTTACATAATTTTGTAAATATTTTTGCAAGTTTTACGTAAAGTTTGCATACTTAGGTTAAAAATAATGCGACCATAATTTTGAATGTGTCGACAAAAACCAGATGGTCTTCCTGACATTCCACAAACACAGAATATTTATTTATGTGTTATTTATGAAAATATTTTTTTTACAATCGATAAAATTAATATAGCGTTTACAAAAATATTGCTTCTCTCTTTAAATATAGGCAAAAGTGTTAATAATAAATTAACTCTTCAGAGACAATACTGTAATGTATATTTTTGTTGCATCCGTTCGAATATAAACTAATTTCTCTATAATATGTTTCTACGAATTTATCATTGAAAAAATAGTCTCAATCTCTATAGCTAAATATTTTACACCTGTGGTTAAAGCAAAATATAGTAACTTAAATAATTTTGATGAAGTTCTCGTAACACTTTTTTTAATTTTTTATTCTCGTGTCTTTTCTTTTGACCCTAACAGTCAACACTCTTATTCCACAGCAATGTTTAGCAAAGAATAATAAAAGAATGAACAATAATAAATTGTTGATTGAATTATTCACAACAGGATCGAATTTAAAACAAGCAATGCATTGTCTTCCTAATTGTCTAACTATATTTCTTCTGGACAAGGGCCAATACTTTTCTCGTACAGCACTCAATAATAATGAAGTATCTGATTGCAACAATTACAAATGTTTTTATTGAAAAATTAATTTTATAATGTGTTCTGTTTTTTTTATTATTTTAATATACTTTGATGTGGCATATCAAGTTAAATTATGAATTTTTAAACGGCCACCTACTCGAATTAATTTATCTTCATCAATAACAGAATTCAAATTTAAAATGGAACTAGTTTTATCAATAAACTTGCCGTTTATCAACTGTTTATATTCTCTATGAAACGATCTTGTTTCAACTATTTTCAAAGTTGTTTTTAAAGCTTTATCCGTTTTCTTTAGAGTTAAAGGAACCGTAATTTTATCTTTCATTTTTCTTAAGTTTTCTTTAAATCATAGTCACCATTTTCTTATTAGTTTATGCATTTTGCCTTCATTGTCTGAAACATGAATAATTTACTGTTGATAAAATTACTTCTTAAGCTGAAACGTTGGCAATTACCGTTGTTGAAACTAAAACTTCGTCGTCTTTTTCATGATTTTGAGATTTTTCACTTGTAGAAGATGTTATATCTAGCTGCAATACCGAGCAAGTTCATTTTAAATCAGTAAAGATTAGTAATTCAACCAAAAATGAACATCGAACATATTCATAATAGTCATGAACTCATAAGTGAAATAACAGATTAACATTTGATTAAATATAACTTCGAAATAAACCTCATATCCATTTACTTCATTAAGTATATTTTAATCTAATTTCAACCTAAAGATAATCCCATGAAACAAGTACTGCCAATAACTGTCCAAGACTTCTATAATTTTTATAATTTATTTTTATAAAAAAACCAAACCACCAATAAGTCTTTTTAAGTCAGAAAAATAAATAGTTTACGACTTATATCCATAATTTAAGTTAATTTGGGCATTCGTTACGTATTCTCGACCAAAATTTCTTGAATTACTTGTTGATAATCATATAGATTAGTTTACAAGCATTTCTTCTCGAATAAAAATGTATGCTTAATAAGTTATTTAATTGTGAGCTAACACGAAAAAGTTTGATGCTATTGTATAAATTTTCAAAAGAGCTTTCAAAGAAGGTGGTAATCTACTAATATCAACACTTAATTCTAATGTAAAAACTATATATGAAAGTAATATAGCCTCAATTCACGTTAGACACTTTGAAACGCACCACATAAATAAGTTATACCAAGGTAAAAACCTGAAAGTTCTGAAAGTTTTAAATTATGAAATATCTATATGGACAAGACGCAGAAATTGTTTTCTTTCCCAAGTACAGTTAATAAAAGAAGCGAAACTTTTAGGGAAGTGGACAGCGACGATTTTCAGCTGTGCGGCGCCAGGAAAACTTTTCTAAAAATACCGAACCAAAGAGAGAATACTGCAAAAATTGCGCGAGAATTGCGAAGTAGGTGTTTAATTAACTTTCGGGGAAACATTTTTTTCACAATTTTCACGAAATTATCGCGTTTAAGTTGGGAAAGCACGTGCGATTAGAGGCGCTGAAGTTCTCCCGGAATTTTTCCGCTTAATTTCCATCATTGTAAGTGTTTGGCTTTATGTCCATACTAAGGATCCTTCATTGAGCCTGTGAAAACGTGTAGAAGCAGCCGTAATGAGGGTTATCCCCGCCAAAGTATGCTTTAAGTGCAGGACCGTAAAACCACAGATAGAAGTTTCTAGCCGGAATTTGCATATTTTAATTCGGTTTCTAGTGGCGCCTGCTTTTCATGTTTTATGGGAATTTTAACGGGCGCACGTAAAATCAAGAGTTATTGTTTAAAGTTGTTTAAATGGGGCCCACGGCGTGGTTATTGAATCAGACCATAACTTTGTTGCTTTATGCTCTATGCCGGCGGATCGCTATGAATGGCGAGATTAAGCTTTGCGCGCGTTATGGTCACGTAACCGAATTATCCTATGCAAATAAACGATGTCCTTTTATGTTCCCTGTGTGCACTAATCTGTGTACCCTATGAAAACGAAACGTACGATTTGCGAAACGTAGGCCCTGCGATATTAGTTAAAAATTCGATATTTATAGCGAATTGCAATTTTTATCACAGCGCTAAAATTTAATCTCATTTGAAGTTCGGGTATAGAATTGTTGAATTTTTGTTTAGGCACCGTCCATAAATGATGTCACGGGTAGAAGGGGGGGAGGGGGTACAAAAATTTGTGACATTTTGTAACAAGAGGGGGGAAGGGGGTTCGAAAATCTGTGACGTCCACATTTTTCTTCAATTTAAGACCGAAAGGTTCCATTTCATCACAGAAAAGTGATGGAATAACAAAGAAAATAGAAACAAATTACATTATATAGTGTGTTTTCTTGGGACATACGGTCAAAAAATTAAAAATGTTTGACCACATATCCCAATGTAAATAAAAGAAAATGGTAAATGAAATAATGATAAATTTGAAACAAATTACCTCGAGCACGATTTTATTATGAAGAATTAGAGAACTAACAAAAGAGAAAAATTAATTTAAAATGATATTTAAAAAGTAAGGTGTATACTCCGAATAAACCTAAATCCAGAAGGTGAAACGTTAGTAAAATGAAATACGTAAATGGTAGTGGGAAGATGAGTGTTTTGATTTAGTAGGCTTGAGAAACCCAAGAAAAAGAAAAGAAAAGAGGTAAAAATACAGACATGGTCAGGAATTTGAAAGAAAAATGAAAACAATAATTAAATCAAGAAAATTGACTAAAAGCATATAAAATTTCCCAAAATGACTAATTCTCTAGAAAGTATACAAGTAATATAGTAAACGTGACGTGGCATGGGGTAGGGAGGTGGGGGGTCAATACTTTTGTGACAATTCGGGACAGGGGGAAGGGTGGGGGTCAAAAATTGCCAAAATATCCGTGACATCATTTATGGCCAGTCCCTTATAAAACCGGGTATGTATAGGTATGTATTGATTACATTGATTAAATTAAAATTTTAATTTAAGAAAGAAGAATCTTTGTTATTCTTTTCATATAATCTTGGGATTGCTAGGCCTCATAAATGAAAGCACTAGGTTGTTGAAATTGATAAAACAATAAAAATAATAATTTTACCCCGACAAAATTGCAAAATCAAACAGTGTGCAGTCATGACTGAATTTTAACTATTTTTGCTCAAACATTGCTATATGTAAGGAACTTGTTTCCTTCCACACAATCCTTAGGTACGATTTGTGAGTAAAGTGGGAATATTCCCGAAGTGGAGCCCCAAGAGGGACATAAAGTGGACGTTATAACCAAATTCTAAAAAGGGATCCTTTCCATGAAATTCTAAATCCTGAACGAAGTTATAAATAGCGCCCCACTACGGCTCCATTGAAATATTTAATTGGCAACTGGATGGCCTATAAATTTTAATACTTTTTTAATGAGTTCGAATGGCTGTTTACAAACTATTATAGGAGACATCAGCGGCAACGAACGAACGAACACTAAAAAATGTAAAAGAAAAATATGGGAGGCATCGTAAATTTTAAATTACGATCAAGCGCACACATACATGCATTAATTATTCACAGATACATATACATGTGATACATTTATATAAATATATGTATATGTATGAATTTCTTTTTCTACCAACGTCAACGAAACGAAATTCACAGAAATGGCATTAAAATTAAATCTTCTAATTGCGACCTTCTGGATGGAAGTGCCACTGGCTATTAAACACTGTTTATTGCTCGGAAAGCTTTTAATCCTTGATTACAGTACCCCTGTTAACGACATTTTTTTGATGTTATTCAGCCTATGGTGTGTCACACTGATTGGAGCGATTTTTTTTTGAGACGCGCTCAAACTGTACCCTATTTTCAATTGCCCTATTTATTCTACGCCGTCGAAACTCTGTAAAGAATAAAACTTACCAGCAAACATTGCGAAGGAGGATTGAGAACAAAAGCCCGTATTTTGGCAGCTCACTCGAAAGGACGAATTCATAATAAGGATGCTCTTCTATATACATCTTCGATCGATTTCTCGCACTGCTTTTCAAGGGTTTAATTGGAAGCCCGCGATTTTCCTTGTTACTGTTTGGCTTCTCGTTGTCCCTTTCTTAAATTTGATGTATCTAAAAGTAAAAATAAGAAGACTGTATTGTATGTAGTCTCTAATATCTCCTAAAGAAGAAGAAAGTACCAAATTTTAATTCATAACCATAATTTAATTTTACCAACGATTAAAACAATGATTAATCAAACCCCAAACATTTTTATGAATGATTTTATGCCACCATAACAGTCATCCCAAGAGATATTATGTGCGCTATGAATGCACTTCTCGTCCCGTCTAACTCCATAACAACGAACTTTCCTGATCGCATTACACGTTTCTATAACACAACGACAGTTCAACTAAAGTTATGTAAGTGCATTAAACAACTTTATCACACATCATCCTGCCACGCCACCTAATAATGCCCAATCGCAGAGCGAGAAAACCTGGAGAAAAAGACCAGTCGAGGCGGGTTTCATATTCAAGCGTTCATATCCATTTTTAATCCTGACGTATTAAAAAGCTCTCGGAAAGATATTATCGTCGCCCTAATAAAAAGACTGCCCACTTTACGACATTCGAATTTATGGGGAAAATTTTTCGGACTCGAGCCCATACGTTTGCGTCTAGTTAACTCCTTATTGCAGAAATTTATGGGACTATAAAGTTAGAGTATCGTTTCCATAAACATAAGCTTCTCTGGGAATAATATTTCCTTGTGCACGGTTCGCCACATATGTTTCAGCGAAATTACTGTTGTTAAACAAGTACCCGTAATTACAGTCAAAAGTTTAACGTTTTATTACTTTATATTTGAATTATTTTATATTTAAATTAATTTTAAATATAAAACCGTTTCCTAAAGTATTCCATAAGAAGAAATGGTCATTGAATCCAGCCAGGTACATACAACATGATGAAGCAAACCCACCCAACAGGAACTTTCCCGGAATAATTGACTCGCAATGTATTAATTAATCAAGCAATTAGAATCTTTGCTTTATTTTCACGAAGTTATTCCTGCGAACTACCCGTTGGAACAAACTTAAAGCATAGCCGATTGTCCCGGATTCATCTTAAACTCCAGTTTGAGCAATTAGGTTTTAATTAAAGGTCTACAATTACACAGGTACTGATTGCTTTGCATCTTCTGCATGGCAACAGAAAACTCGAATTTCACCAGCTACAGGCGCAAATTAGCTGAAACCGATCGAGACATTTTAATCAGCGGCATCATCGACGGTTTAGTGTTGCGCGCAAATATTTAGGGCATTACTCCAAATTGCAATTTGTTTGAGCGAACTTTCACATATACGCATACACGCCAGAGCCAATTTTCTGTTAATTACATATCTCTAATCTAACAGCGGTTATTTCGCTATGTGGCTTTATTTAATATAATATAATGATATTATATTAATATTATATTAAATAATATGTTGTATTAAATGATTTTAATATCACTGGTCAACAGTGATTTTGTTGCCCTTGTTATGACAATGGTTCTAGGATGATTTTATGCTGATGGGAATTATGAAACTATCATTGGTTTTGCAAGATTGGCTCTAGTTCTTTAAATAATGACCATTACGTTCATTGAGACGTTGCGGATCATAAGGGCAAACTCAACAATGAGTCGCGATTTTTTATTTGTTATTTGAATTCTATAGGTAACAGGGCACACCGTAGGAGACATATCTTGTCTAATTCGCTTTAAATTATAAGAAATACAACGTAAAACAAGCAGGACATAGTGGTTTCACCCTTTGACAAGTATATAAATAGTAGTGTAGTTCAGTCCAAAAAAAGAGTTTTTTTTTTCTTTCTCGTGGGGAAAAAAATGTGATTTTGATGAATCTCGACGATTTGAGTGCCCCTGAACCGATTTTGCCCTTGTTTGCATTGAGTGTTCGTGTGTGTGTGTGGGGGGGGGGGGGATGTGTGTAAACACGATAATTAAAAAACGACTTTGGACTAAATCAATAAAATTTTGTATGCAGTCACTTTAGCTAAAAAGTAAACTCGTATCAACTTTTGGATCTATTCGGATAACCGGAAGTGGAAGTTTACCTGAAACGGAAGTGAAACTCTTTCTAATAAAGTGCCCTTTTTCTTCAAGGTATTTGTTTCAAATTTTGTACTGGCCTTAGAAATAACTAAAATCTCACAGTTATAAAATTTTTGGATAATTGCCCAACCGGAAGTACTAGTTTGCTTGAAGCGGAAATGGAACTTTTTCAAGTAAAGTGCCATTTTGCTTCAAGAAATGTGTTCCAAATTTTGTACTAGACTTAAGAATATCGAAACCACAAAGATATCAAATTTTAACAAAATTGTGCAACCGGAAGTGGTCTTTTTTTAGATATTTTTTAAATGTGCATATGTGTAAATAATATAAAAATTATTCAAAAATCGCTCTGAATTCTGGTGTGAATCTGTCTTATCATGTCTAATACACCTTAGAAATATGCGAGAAAGTCGAGTGGAAGCCGCTTTATATTTATTACACACATTAAAACCATTTCATCATCGTCGCGGTAGTTTAGTTGTTAACACGCTGGTTTTTAGTGGGGTCCTGGGATCAAGACCCAGCCGCAGCGGTGATTTTTCTGATTGGGAAAATATTTTGAGCGTCTCATCGTCAGAACTATGTAGAGCTAATGATCCTGTGTTTTGTAGGTTATTTCATATGCACGTTAAAAAATACATTAACCAGGTGGCTAAATGTCCTGGAGTCGAGGTCCCAATCTCTGGCTTCGGTAATTATAATAATGTGTAAACATTAAATAAATGACAAAAACTAATTAGACTTAGAAAAATATATATATAATTTCAGGTAAACTACCACTTCTGGTTATTCGAATAAACCCAAAAATTGATGCAAGTTTACTTTTTAGTTAGAATGACTACATACCCAATTTCATTCTATAACTCAAGTCGTTATTGAGTTATCGTATTTACAGACGAACACACACATGGAGACACAGAGCAAATACGGGCAAAATGGATTCAGGGTAACTCCAAACGTCGAGATTCATCAAAATCTCGATTTTGATTTTTTTGCATGAATACAATTCTTTTTCTTTATATGCATACTGTATATACGAGAAAGTAAAAATTAACATATAGCTTCTTTTACGGGTCGTCATAATAGCAACAATTATTTTATAAATAACTGAATTATTATTACTATAGTAAATATAATAGAAAAATCGATCAAAATGCGTTCACTAATAACAACTGATATTGTTAGATCCTGCGCTAACTTGCAATTATCTCTCGGATTATTTGATTTGCAATTGATTTGTTTTAAGGGCATTCTTGAATGATATGAAATGGGTTGTACAATTAGCAATTGCTGCAACTACTTTGGATTACTTTCGTAAAAAAACACACTCTTTGAATCTTTGTCATGTTTTTGGATTATTATAACATTTTTTTTTTTATTAATTTTTGTTGAAATAAAATAGTCACAGTTTCCGCTAAAACTATTTTCTTTGCACGTCAAGCGTTTCGCACACACCTGCTTCTTCGGGCGAGAGAAAGGAGAAGGACTTTACCTTGTCGAAAAGTTAGAAATGAATTTGCAGCAATTTTATTATAACAGTCAAAAAAAATGACGTTTATCCGAAGATATGTAAGTAGTTGCACGAAACTGTAACCCAAGAATGAATCATAATCTTCTCAAGAAGAGTATAATTTTTACGTAAAAATCCAAAATCAATACTGGAGAAGGAAGTGGAAGAAAGGAACAAATCTAAATAGTTCCCGTTTTACCATTAATCTAATGTTTCAGAATGTATATAGTTGAAGAGTGTAGCAAAACAAAAGTTTATGTCATTTTTGAGGTTTTTAGGACAGGGCTTTGAAGATAGCATACCACTCAGAGTTTCGATTTTGGGAATATAATTCACTTTTTATCGACTAATTTTTACACCTTTCCATAATTTTATGTTCCGTTAAAAAATCGAAAAAATTATGTAAATGTTGTTCTATTAAATCGTTCAATGGGGTTTTGTCATCAATTTTCCTATTTACGCTATACTATTCCATGCATGAAATGGAGCAATTCTATACATTACATTTACACCCAAGTACACCCAGTATTGTTTGAAATATTTCTTTGAGTTTGGGAAAATGACTAAACTTATACGAAGCCATGTCGGAAAAATAGGAAACTTGACGAATTAAAGATGTGCTGTGTTTTTTTATTTGACAAGAAATCTGAATTCGATAAAATTATTGAGGGGGCTATTGTTGCGGAGCTGCAACCTTTTAATCCCCTATGGGCATGCATAGACCCAGTCGTTTGAGCTGCACAGGTATCCGAAGATGTTTAAAATCTTTTGATACTACTTTTTGAACGACCTTTCATGATCAAAGCTTACAGTTAGTAAATAACTTTGCAAGAGTTGGTCAAAAAGTAAGGTTACAAAGCCTGCAGCAAAGCGTGTACACTTTATTTCATATATCCAAAATAGCCAACTGTTACACGGTGTATATTTGAAATGTATAGGTACACCCCACAAACAAGGATCGCGTGTCAAAAAAATGATTTCCTGTAGTCGGCCTATAGGGGAGACTGGTTTTTTGTGCAAGCGATTTTAGCCTTTACCAGTCTGAGTGGTGTCTACGTTAGTCGCATACGTCCTGTAGTATGGCCTGTTGCACATAAAATGCGACTAGCGATGTCTGATTTTAACAATGATTTTCTTGTTTGAGTTCGGTTTATTTTTAAGGGCACCACAGTTTCGACTCTTTTACATAACCCTTCATCAGGTGCTTCAGTCGTAGATAGATATACTTGTAGTAGGAAATTTGCATTTGAAGAGCAATAGACTGTACATTTATTAGGCTATTTTTCAACATATAAGTTTAGGCATTTATCACTTCCTAGGATGAATTTGAATATGCCCTTCTGATAAAAATCCTGCCTTTGCGTATTCAGACATATTGTCGTGAAGTGTTTCACCTCCTCGTCTGAAGCGAAAGTTCGGTCTCCCAGGTGCTCTTTCAAGTCAGAAAAGACGTGAAAGTGATTTGAAGCAAGTTCCGAGCTGTAGGAAGGGTGGTCGATTCCCAGTGAAACAGCTTCAAAATCATTTTGGAATGATAAATGTCAAAATGGAATGATTTAACCTTACTCCATGTGACTTTTACCTCTTTCCTCGCTTGAAGGAGCACCTGGGATACCGACGATTTGCTTCAGATAAAAAAATGAAACACTATTCATGCCAACGACACGACAGGACAGAATTTTCATCAGAAGGGAATATTCAAAGTCATCATACGAAGAGACAAGAGTCTAAACTGATATGGAGACTATGCCAAAAAATAATGTAATGTTGGTTATATTGGTTATATGAAATAAAGGGTACACGCTTTACTGCAGGCTTTGTAACCATACTTTTTAATCAACCCTCGTAATTTCGCTGGTTGAGACCTCACCGACACAAGACTTACTGCCCACTGAAGTGAGGTTTTCTTTAAAAGGATTGTATAATTTTATTATTCGAGAGGATCTTTCCCTAAAAACTATTGAATCTTAAAAATATTTTACATTTTTTGGGAAAATCGGAAATAAGTCCTTCCGTCATTTCACAGCAATTATGAATCCGGCGGACGTTTACTAAACTTAGTTACTTCTAAATTGGCTGCAAGTGGTGCGTTCTGAAGTCGTGAAAAAAATACCCGTGGATGTTCATTTTAGAGATATCAACACAAGCTTGATTTATTAAGAAAAATTACGTATAGAATATTAATAAAATAAATATGTACTGTGACGTATCGGGGGGTGCATAGCTCTTCTGTGAAAAGCTAGGGATCGAATAGATCCCTAAAGGGAAAAAGGCGGGAAGATTCAAATCAACCCGAAACTCTATTTGGCCAAAATTTACCTGTGATCGTCTAGTATTTGGTAGGAACCCTTTTTCATTGTTTTCGTAGCATCCCAGAATTCGTAGGCAAAGTCACGTCAAAGAAAATTACGCCATTAAGGTGAGAACTGTTATTGAGAGTATGCGAAATGAAAATTTGAATGAAGAATGAATTCAATGGAAAT
>JAWQRP010001453.1:0-19100 GCA_033557875.1 Quadriops clusia | reverse complement strand
GTAAGTGGCCATAACGTTCCAAATAAAAGGGTTGATTTGTACTTTCTTGACTTTTTATTTTTCTTTCAAATAAGCGACCGGTTTCGCCGATTGACCGGCTTCCTCAGGCTTATGTAGTCAATGGTTTGAGATGAGATACAGAGTCATTATATTCAAAAAGTGACATAGGTATAAACATTTTAAAAATTTTAAAAATATATAAGTTATAGCCCGATATACAAAAAACCTCTCATTACACGACGAACGCTTCACAACCCGAATTCATAAAAAACATAAAAGGCTGATAGAAAACAGAAAAATCATTGTGCACGTCCACATATATTTTTAAAATTTCTTAAATATTTATACCTATGTCAGTTTTTGAATATAATGACTCTGTATCTCATCTCAAACCATTGACTACATAAGCCTGAGGAAACCGGTCAATCGGCGAAACCGGTCGCTTATTTGAAAGAAAAATAAAAAGTCAAGAAAGTACAAACCAACCCTTTTATTTAGAATAAATTCATCTTGACCTGGGAACCCATCCAATATGGGGCCATAACGTCTTTTATATAAATTTAATAATCTTTTGTATTGTGAGAGTTTTCATGTACCTAAATATTTATTTAAACAACTTTCCAGTGTGATTTTAAAAGGTAGACCACTTTTCAATGAAAATATTTACCACATATTTTGGTAATGTCTTTTCCCTACATTTTTCTATTATTTCAAAAAAAAAATAAAAATTATTATAAACTATTCAATCCTCATCTTTTCGTGTGGAGGCAACCAACTTTAGAATTACTTGCCTTTACGTTTGTTCATTTTTTGCAATTCTTCTTTTAATGCACGGTCTTAATTTTTATAAATAGGTTGCACGTGATTTCGTATAACAAGCACCTAATTGTCGTTAAATATTTGCTTACCATAAAATCTTATCACAAACAAACACAATCATAGTAGAGATTACAATAGGTAGCATGTAACTAAAAATAATATCATTTATGCCTTGGAGTATGTACATACAATTAAGAAACTGAAGTAAACAATAAAGAGAAGTATATTATGAAGCATCCCACTCTAAATAATTTTGCTTAATTTTTTTATGGGCTATAACTAATAAGAAGGGATATAAAACCAACGAGCATTGAAGTTTTAAATTAGCCATTAAAAGGCATATAAAATTTTAAGATTTTCTTAATATTTTGATTTAATATCTTGATATGCAAGTACATATAAATGTACGTAAAATTGCTGTAAAAATATTAATGTCGCGTATTTTACAATAACAAGGTCGGATGCGTGCAAAATTGCTTGTCCGTGAATTTGTGTAATAACTTTATATTGTATAAATAAAAACGCCATAAAAAAAGGCTACATCACTTACTGCTAGACTATGATAAACTTATGTTATTTAATATGAGACAACTAAAATTGTGCACTTGAACGTTAACCTCAGCATTGGATAGATGGGAATTAACTTTAATAATTAAACCCAAGCATACAGGGAACGAATTTCTTAATTTGAACGTTGCGCAGTAAAATTATTTAATTATTTATTCTAAATTTATTCGTTCGTACAATGAAAAGTGACTGCGGCATCAATTGTAATGTTAGAATGGCAGAAAAAAGTTATACGCGGAATAGATTGCGCATTGCATTTTAATCTGTTGGACATTTTAGCTAAAATATGTAAAGTTATTCTAATTCACGGGAATATAGGTATATTTGTATTCGCTACATCGTTCATCAATTTGCGTTGTTGCTTTTATTTTACCTTCATCTAATAATAACAACATTATTCACTTTTGTAAAAAAAAATAATTGACAGAGGTCGGTAATTCACCAGTGTTTACATCCACACATTGTCATTGTTATGTATTGTTATTGTTAGGTAATTCATGAAATTTTCAATTGTTTATACATAATGCAAATTTAATAAGAAATGTAATCGTAAATTTAAGGGTTTGGAGGGTGGTCACTAATATAAACGTAGTGGGCTCTAGAAACAAATCATGTTGTAATATCTCTGGTAACAGTTTTTAAAAAGTGATGTGGCTATTTTCAGATATATTTAAATGCATTTTGTGGATGATCAAAATCTTAAATGATTGATCAAACTGTACGAAAAAATGGACAAGAATTTTCTAAGTATTAGTTGTATGTATTTCTGAATTATTTACTGATAAAAATGAATAAAACTGTAAGTAAAGAGTTAATTCACATTTTCGGATTATATATTTAGTTTTAGAATCTAGATTATTAATTTTCTGACAAGAAATTTCTTCATATGTCAAAGTAGTAAAAGGCGGTGTTTTCTTTATATTTTTTCTAATTTGTCTTGTTCGTGCTAAATCAGTTATCGTGAAATATGGATTACATCTTTTTCTTTGAAACTGCGATCAGAAACTTTGTTGTAAATAATTTTTCGTTATATGACTGACAAACTCTTTTCTTTACTTAAGACCTTATTTAAAAATTGTTCACACTGGTTGTAATAATTATTTATTGTACAAACCAGATCATACGAGAAAGTACTTTTACTTCAGGCTTAGTATAAGATTATACTGCGGCCGTTCACGAACAATTATTCGCAACAAAAATGCCCAAATGCAGCTCTAAAGTGTTTAGATGCTCCGTGTAGCTTGCGTGTGCAGTTCACCTTTTGTATAACTGTTTCGCGGCTTAAGAATTCATTCATTCGCCACCACTACTGACCGACATTCAGATCCACACACATTCGAGTGGATTCTGATTTATTTGACACTCCACCACGATAGCAGATACGCAAAGTAGTTTTTGTATAGTTTGCTTTCTGGATTTCAGTGTGGAAAGCGCGATCGGGATTTTGAACTGATTGTTGTTGGTCGGTTCTCATTGAATTTCGTTCTGTTATTTAGTGCTCATTTAATCTGTTAAAATGTCTAAAGAAATGAAAGGTGAGATTGTTTTTCAGTTTATAATAGTATATTGTGCCATAATTTATATTTAATTTCATTGTTATTTACTTGCTTTCACTGATTATTTTCCTTTACCTTTTCATATTTTTAAACCTACTTTATTGTTGTTTTCATTGTTGTGTATAGTGATTAACAAAAAGTGTCGCCCACGAATCTCCGATAATTTTTAATGGTTTTCATTCTACGTGCTCTGAACAATCTCCATCAGCTGTTCGTTGTTTTTAAAACTATAAAATTATTTCAACAATCGTAAAGTAAGATTATGTTCTCAATATTTAAAATTCTTGTTTATGTTATTTTTATATACCATATTTTTTATGACAAATACCTATAAGTAGGTAGTTCGTAAAATACCCTTAATTTTTTTCATACTTTTTTATAATCTCTTTACTTAATACATGTTCGTTAAGAATATTACCTTAATAATAATAAAATTTTCTGTTTGTCGCTCTAATTGTTCAAAACCATGCCAAAAATATGAAGCATTGTTCATTAATTGTTTATACAATAACTGTGAGACTAAATGCGCACACAATCGATTTGTTCTGTATATTTGCTAAATAAATCATTCACGGTTCTTCAGCGTACCATCCAAATTTAGTTAATTTCCTTAAGCCGCTAAATTTGCGGAAATTAAGATTAACTTGGTATAAACGAATTGCGTGTGAAAGGTCTTTCACATTTCAATTCGTGTAAAAAATATATTTAGAATAAAAAATAAGGAAAATCGATTTCTGTGGTCAGTGCCCCATAGGTACATTAAATATGTATTAAATTAAAAGTAGATGAAAACAAGTCAATTAAAATGAGTTTTTCGGCAGAGTGACTGTCAATGGCGTATTTTTATTAACAATTCATAAGAATACACTGGGAAGTAAACACAATTATATAAAACGTAACCCTTTGTGTACTTATCCTTCGTCTCTATATTTACAATTTTTCATAAAAGAAAGTGTAATGTCCTCAGACATTTTAAGGAAATATCTATACTCATTTGATCGTATCAACAAGGAATTTCTTATATTTTTTCCATAACAAAGTCTACATTATGCCTGTATAAAATTTGCATAAAGCGGAAAGTATGTAGTTTAACGATGAACAATTTCTCCTATTATGGTGCTTATTCGCTTTGCGAAACATTTTTCTATGATAATTTAAGTGGTATGTCAGTGATAAACAAGTATCCGACTTTAGCTAACTTATTCACATGTCAGATGTTATCACGGACATGCGATTTTCTACTAGCAAAAGCAGAATTTGTATAGTGTAGGAGTGTAGGAGCAAGATCCACGGACATGTTGGATAAAAAGGGTAAATCCATTTTAAATATTACATGTTTGCTTCAAATTGAATAGTTTTCTCCTTTTATTGTTTCTTAGTGCACATTAAATTCTTCGTATGCTTTATATACCTAATATCAAATAATTTTAAAGAGATTGTGCAGTAGCGAAAACAGAAAGTTTTTTTATATGTATTTATTTATTAAAAACTGTAAAATAGTTTTAAATGAATCTTTGCAATTCAAGTATCTACCAGTGAGAAAACGTAAAATACATAAACAACAACGCTGTAATACATAATATTTATTTATTGTTAACAAGAATTTTCATAATTTTTTATAAATAAATCTACAAACTGTTAACAAACGATGTTCAGTAATTATACAATGCAAGAGAATGTGCTTTAATTGTTTTTACGCTCCATAAACTGAACCTCTCACTTTTACTAATCGTGCACTCTTCAAACACGCACATGAACCAAAAAGCGTATAAAATGATGATGCTTAACTCTTCTTTTCCTTATTTCCAAATCAAAATCTACCGAGACCTAACTGATTATTTACTTGAAATTAACTACGCTTTTGAATTCATTTACCAGGAAATTTCTAAACGAATTCCCGATTCCTCCTCATGCTAGTCTTGTTCGTAGGTCGTTAAACCAAAATAGTAGTTTCACTATCATAGGACTATGACTAGTTGTTTACAGCCGTGAACAAAGTAATATATTTAATTCGATGACAAAGGTAATCCTGCAATCATAATTCCACCTTGAAGAAATCGCATTCAAATTTGAAAAATTCTCCAAGGCCCTGTTCAACCGTCTCAAATACCATCTACAATTAACTGAAAATTGAGTTTTGTGAATGTCTTTGCCAATCATGCAGGATATTTGCCTTGGTATTAATTTGCTTTTGAATTCAAGCATAGTTACACCCACTTCAATTAAAAATTGCAACTCATTTCTTTCTTTACTTTTACCGAACAAATGTTAGCTTTATGTAAGTTGTGCAAATCATCTTCGGAACTCTTAAGTTAAACCATTGCTTCATGTCTTACATTCACACGCGCAAGCATTTTTGCATTAGTTTTATTGTTGGATGCTACATTACACTATGATAACAAGATTTTATGCGTAACGAACGAGATAAGATGAAGGTGCTACTTACTTAAGCAAACATTGTATGCAGAGCTCAGATTAAATTTAAATTGCACACTATTAAATTAATTGCTATTGGCATTGGGTTAATTTTATAATCGGAGGCATAAATCTTGCTAATGTTCAATCTGTTTATGACAATAAAAAATAAGATGTGAGCAAAGTATTTAACAAAACATCCACTGCAATTTTAAAACTAGTAATTGGTTAGTACGAATTAGTTTGCCACTAGTATGGGAGGTATGTTTTACAGAATTGCTTAAATAACACCAATAAAAACACATGTTAATGATAAATGTATACTTAATTTGATACATTATTTATTTTATTTCCTTATGTAAGAGGGTTATCTACAAATGCACTTTCAAGTGATTTTCATGTTCTGCTACTGTAAGTAACGCTTTTCATGCCACTTCATTTTTCAATTATTCTGATAAAGATTGATTAACTATGTACTTCAAAAATAAGTACAAATAATCCAGTTGATATAACAATTTTTAATTGTAAATTCTTATCCACGCGGCGTTCACGCATTCCGTAAGTAGAGATAAGAATTTTAAAAGGAATAATAAAGTTGAATTAAGGTTCTTTTCAAGTAAATCATGTATCTTAAAGGCTTAAAAAGTGATATGTTTTAATTAAGCATTCGGAAAAAAATTAGTTCCACACAAAAATAGCAGTGGAAAGTTGAATTTAATTCGCAAGGTTTACAATAAACAATGCTGCCGTTATATTTTAAAATGCCTTCGATTTCCTAATTTTATTCAAAATTTTATCGTATATCACGATCGACGCGGGCCATGAAATTTCGCAAATCGCCAATTACTTCCCATATAAGCGCAAAAAAAGGAAACTTTAGCCTTCGCCATTAGACCATATCATGTCCGAAAATGTTCTCTTGACAGGGAGATAATAGCTTAATAAATAATAATAACACCTCTTGAAAGAGAATTTTGGCATACCCATTTTTAATGACTGTTGACCTGGGTTCACACGCTGCACTCCTTCAAGGTTTATTGAACTGCCTAATGTGAAGGTGATCCTTTTAATCAGACAAGGTAATATTTTCTACAAATAGAAACATTGTTATAGATGTGATGTATTGCCAAGCGGTCAACGCCTTTGCTTAAATTTCCTTGGATTTAATTATACGCTGAAAACATTTCTACTAATTATGTCGAACTCGTTTCAACATTATTTTTCCAACGAGAGCATTCTTACTGGAAAGGTTGAATATTAATAAAGTTCAGGATGATAAATTTACTTTAAATCCGGTACAATTCGTTGTAATAACCAAGCATTCATTCGATAATCGCATGCTATTATACAAAAGATTAATGTCGGTGTAAAACTAATTAGAAATCGGCAAATAGAAAGGTTCGAGCAAATAAATGTGATGCACTCGTTAGCATATCATAATAGTTCAAATTTCCTTCATTCACAAACTTAATTGAATTTACTATTCTATCGTGCCCTAGAAAACTTGAAATATTGTCCTACATCGCATCTTATTACAGCGAAATTATTTAATTGGTTTTATGACGGTCTGCTGAGGAAACGTTTTATTATCTAGGAAATAAAAAGGAAAACTTTATGTTAATCACCGGCGCATGCTTAGAATAGGTCAGTTTTTTAGAGCGACAAGGAGATTTACTTTTACAATGTCTGTTTTAGTTGGTAGTAATAATAAATTTAAGTTAATTATATTATAATTAGTACTATTAAAAAAGATTTATATAAAAATACAGCACATTAAGGTTGAAAAACAATAAACATTTTCACTTTCTTTATTAGAGAAGAAACCATCAGACTTTAAATAGTTTTAATAAAAATATTCGTAGTTATATGCGTTTATAACCATACAGTGGATGATCATTAACAATTAATTATACTTGTCGCGAAATGATATTTTGTGCCTTAATAGAACATATATGTGTTAATAGTAAAGTTCAATATTTATATTCTCTCCGCTATTATAATGCAATTTCTACGTGACATAATATTGCACTTAACCTCTTTTAATTGTCCACAATTATTGTTTCAGGTACAAATAGAGCAAATAAAAAACAATTAATATTTCCATTATCACGATCAAGGTGACTACATCACTTTAGTGGCATGCATAAGCACACAGTCTTTTCTGGTCCGTAAAAGTGTAAACAATGGAATTATTTATAAAGGGTAACATAACCTTAATGACCAGGAAATAATCCGTAGTACAGTATTTTAATTAATTTATTAAGTTTTTCCAATGTGCGCCTCAAAAATGCATTAATCATTCAGGTAGTAATATCGCTAATGCTAGAATGCAGGTATGCGTTGCTGAGAATTAAAACAAATATTTAAAGCAAGTATTGCCTGAGAATGTGTTGTTCCTTTTCCGGTTCCTGAATAGTTTTCATTGGTTACTTTGTTTATATTTACAAAAACTTGTCGACGATTAAAAAATTCATTAAATGGTTCGCATTTCAAGTACGTATTATTTTTTTGAATTACAATCTGTAAGTTACTCAATTGATTTGTTAAGTGTTTGGACACATTTTCTATCTTAGGTATCATCAGGAGTACAAACATTATTGTCGCCTCTTGAAATCGAATTGATGGTGATCTATTTTCCTGAGAACTTGTATTTGACATATAATTTTCTAATGCATCTTTTCGTCCACTCTATGTTTACTTCTATATTCAAATTAAAAAGTGGTCCTTTGTGTTTCAGTTTCTGACAGTGTAGTAGGCTTGGATGATTTAAAAATCAGCTTATGGAGGCCGTTCGTGGCAGAACTTATAGGGACTCTGGTGCTGGTCCTCGTTGGATGTGGTTCCATAATTGGCATGGATGGGAACCCAGCTAACCATGTACAAATAGCTTTTACTTTTGGCCTCGTGGTTGCCACTCTTGCTCAGGTGAGTACACACCTCAAAATATATAAAGGGCTACCCTATACTTTCACAATTGGCGGAGGCGCACAGTACAAACTCCACATTTTTTGAAACTATACGTAGATGTATGTATCTACTCTTTGGATACTTCTGAAGTTCTTTTAATGACCTCTTTGTTTACAAAAGAATGTTAAAATTTTAAGTGCGCCTCGTTCACTAACTAAATATTTTAAAACAATACACAAATTATGTGAAAAATGTTCATTTGCAAAATGCACTTGCTGTTTATTTGGATAATAAACATTTATTTTCTCAATACCGCTAATTAACTTTTTTAATTTTTGAGGCAATAAGATACCCATCCTCCTGTTTAAAAGGTGCTAAATAAATATAATCTTAATAACATCATTAACCATATATGTATGAAATATATAATATATAAAAGTGGCAAAGAAAAAAATGGAATGGGAAAGTAATATAAACCTTTAAAACTGACAGCTTAATATGAGCAAAAACGCAAGAAAAAACAATTAAAACTGTTACACACCAGGTTAACATAAACAACTGACAAGTTCAAGGCATTCAATAATGTTCTGTACATGGCAGTTTTATTTGCAATGTACACCTATTAAAAATAATTTAGGTCTCGCGCCGGAAATGTTATGTAGATATTTCTGTTTAAATCAAAATTATATTAGTAACATATCGTTTAAGTTTCTAATAGTTTTATTATGTAAGATACTATAACAATAATTAGATACAAGGGTTTAAATAAGACAGGATGTTTTTACAGGATATTGTTCTTAAAAAACCATTATATAACCATGAATAAAACAAGGATCATCTTTTTTAAAGTAATGTGCATAATAGGAGTGTTAATTTTTAATTTATTTTTTTAAATCCAGAAATATAACTTTGTTAATTAAAAAGCTTAAATTTTCCCTGTCCGCACAAAGCACTTTTTATTTAGCCATATTCATCTCCACTTAAATTACCCATTAATAAATTCAGAAGAAAAAATGTGAATGGATCCGCATACTTACACCATGTTATAAAATCGGCCTCTTATATCACATAATTTATTATTTGGTGTGAATGTTGCATCGAAATCTAAAATGCAAACAACGTCCTATATAGGCGATGGAAGACATACACACAGTGTAATCAATTACATACTTACAAGCCCTGCAATTTAAAATAAACTTATAATTTGAGTGTATAATTCTCCGCATCGGAGCGTCTTCAACGGTGATTTTCTCCTATTAACCTCTTGCAAAACTACGAAAAGTGGATTTTCCATAATAAAGTCGTCATATAAATTTTTAACAAGATTTTAAATTATCGGCGGTATGTATTGACTGCCAATATCACTTGAAAATCGTGCACGGCATCGACCTCATTAAGCATAATCGTAAATGTCAGTGGAGTTTTATTTGGATTTTAAATTTCAATATTGTAAACGTGTAAACTTGTGTATTAACTATTGCAATTAATAAAATAAAAACATTATTATAAATGATTTGATATGATAACATCGTGTTGAACACAATGAGTGTGCTGAAGAATATTTTATTAAATGGTAACGTGAGAGAGACGGTTCAAAACCTATTAACCTCTTACCTTGCTTTTGCAGATGCGACCTGAAAATGCTTAATATAAAAATTAAATTTGCAAAGTATTTTAATTTTGTATGACGTACGTCTACAACTTGCAGTAATTTCAATTAAAAGTAATATGATAGATTGTTGCATAATTACACATACAATACGTTAGTTCACGTGCAATTTATGGTAATTTTCAAATTACAGTATTCCTAGCAAGCTAATAAGAAAGCAATTTCATATTGTAATGGTGACTCCCGTTAAACAGTTATTCATACTAGGTATATTATGGAAATTATGAAGATTGTAAAAATTCAATGCGTAGGTCAAGGCTACTCAATTAGTCTCTAGATTATCTCGTTATAATAAAATGTAGTCAGATAGAATCGTACATCAAATATAAAAGAGGATGTATTCCCCATCAGGATTTAACGTTCACTCTCTTAATAGCTCGTGTATCACGCCTTCATTAAACGTACTATTTTTAATGATAATGTTAACTAAGTTTCAACCATGTACAACTCAATTATCTGATAAACAATTCTATGTAAACAAGACATCGTATCAGATTTAACTATGGGCAAACATATTTTTTTTTGCTTATACAAGTGTTATGATTTAGGATAATTCAGTCCTTTTAAATTTAAATACAGGAACGTCTATGTAAAATTATTCATAAAATGAAAAAGGTAAATCACGACTTCGATAATTATGGCGCAAAGATCATTTTACGCGAGACGCCATAAGACGCATCTAAGGCGTGCATCTGATGAAGTAAGTGCCATTGTTATAATAGAGATCACCACTTAAATCTAACACCACCTGCTTATAGATTCAGGAGGCCTTGACCAACCTCCCTTCGAAAGGATAAACGCTAATTTTTACTGCAATAAATTACATCTTAAGCAAATTACCATCGCACCGAAGCCTTGAAATAATGAAAATTATTAAAGAATAATTTCTTTTCATAAATTGATCGGTATTGGTACGAAGATCTTTAAATTTAAATTGCTGTTGAAATTGGCTTGACAATGGAAACATTCCTCTCCTTAAAGTGTACCTAATATTATTACAGCATAATACTATTACAGTATTATATTATATAAATTTAACAAATAATGTTCTATGATTAAAGTGTAGTTGATCTAACAATTTTACTAGAATTTCTGAAATTACGTTATTATATATAAAATTTGGGTGCATCATTTTGCTTGCGTAACTTTGGGCACAATTAGATATATGTGTATATAATTATAATGGGAAATATTTCCACGAAATTAAATTTTTAGAAAACGCAATGTTGCCCGTGACCTAAATAAGGTTTGGAAATGATTTCATTTTATAGATCGGTCAGATTTTATTTTGCACTTAGGTATACAGTTATAACATCCAGTGGACGAAATTTATAACATTTCAGTAGACATTACGAAAATCTCCCAAATGTTTAGTTTCATATACCTTTAAACAGATATGTCACATAAATTCATATATTTCCAAATAGAGTTTACGTTGAGTCGAGTTTTGCTAAACCAGTTTCCCGCACCCATTCTTGTATATTATCCCAACGTACACGAAAGCAATCATGCACAATCATCATATCTGACGTGTAGGCTAACAGTTACAATAGTACAATGAATAAAGAATTTATATAAATAGTACCTGTGTCGATATGAAGTTATACAATTCACTTTGGTGCACCGAACGCATATTTGGAGTAGGAAGACTAATTAAAATGTTCCAATCACAATTTTAATAAATTTAATTACGCTATTAGTTGTAACCATTATATTAAGGCTATTGAATTTAAGCATGATATTTATTTTTAATTTAATTACCCTAATCATATTGTTAAATTTGCAACTGTACTACACGAACATAATTAGGTTTTTAAGTAAAAATAATTTTATCATTTTTTCTCTTACAATATTTTATTATTCATTCTTGGTAATGTGAGTATATATATCATCATGAAACACACCTAATAGAACCAGAAATCAAGAATCTTTATAGCACAGCCTGTATCTTTTAAACAATCTTAAAATTTCCTTTTAATAGGGTATTATTTTTTCGGATTGTCCATTACCACGCCCAATGCGGAATCTAGATTTAATAATTCTTACAAGTTTCTCTCTTAAATTTCGTAAGTATATTTATTAAATAAAGTGAACGCATATAATTAATATAATACAAAAATTATAAATATTTAGAAACTGTAATTCTAATGACAAGAAAAGATTAATAAATCCTTGTAAGGATGTTAATAAGAGTTTTGATATTTAGCCTATATTTGATTAGGCAGTTGATTACTTAATAAACAAAACACTTTTACCTTTCAGTTCTGTTGCACAAATACGCAAATTATATTAATTCTGAAAACCTGATATTTCACCCATTTTCCATTATTCTCTTCTTTATTTCTGAAACGCCCCGAGCAAGTACCTACTGCTATAATTGGATATTTATTATTGCATTGAAGAATTATTAGCATATTTGTTTTATGTGTGTGCAAATGTTTATATTACGCAACAAACATATTTATTATTACTCAACAAATGTAGCGCATTTTGCAACACCAACATTATTTGTACACTTTTGTTATTCTTAATTCTTGGCCCTACCTACCAGGCTATATAAATATAAAGACAAGCACTTGCGTTGCTATAAGTACTTTCAACCTCCGTAACGTTTCTTAGCTAGCTAGGAAAATAAAAAAGTTTATAGGTACGTACTTAATAGGTCGATCCATCGTTAAGAGAGTAACGGATTGAGAATTACCTATGACTGTACATACAGGTGGTATTTAAAAAAAAATCTACTGCCTCTACCATTTACTTTCACGATATTTCGGCTAGACACATCCGTTTATTTATTTTTTCAAATATTACAGCAAACCACAAACATTAGTTATATAATAAACGCCTTTGCAAAAAATAGAAACGATAATCTATTACTCATAAACCCAGTCCGCGGTAAAAGTAATTTCGCTGCCAACCTTGAAACCGTAAATGCTACTAAAATGTGTTACACATCTATATGAGTAAAACGTTCCTCTTGAACTAGATTTGCACTTTGCAAATCTCTAATTAAGTTAGCTTTTCCATTAAACGATACGAGAAAATACTTCTCCGAGCCACCCAAACGGATTTTTTTCTTATGTAATGGAGAATGTATTTTCCTACATTAAAAGAGAACGGCACGTGCGAATTTTGCTGCATAAGGGTACAAACAAAGTTTCTGAAAACCCGTTCATTTTTTATGCGAATAACTGCCATTAATAAAATAAAATTAATCGTATTACCTATGTAGAGTATATCTGTAAATTATTTCATTTAAATTTATGGTAGCTCGTGACAGTTGATCATGTTAAATTTAATTAGAGTATTTATAAATCATAAGCACTGCCGTAACGGGTTATTTTGATTGCATACTACATGCTTAATTGCCCTACTTTGAAATATTGTTTGGGTGCTGATATTTTCTATCGTGTTCCTCAATGGTGCACAATTGGCGGAGGCGCAAGTTAAAATTAAATACCTTATATTAATTACCATCAACACGAACCCTATCACGTTAATATTACAATATTTTTACTAGGTTAGCAAACAAAAATGTTGATTCAAAATTTTTACAATATTGTTTAATGAAAAGCTTAATAAAATTTTTTACTCCATAAATTATTGTATTACAGATATATCTACGCACAATCATATCTAGTCTAGGTCAAATAATTTAATTCCGTAATCACTAAATATATTAGATTGGAATTAAATTAGTATAAAATTAGTATAAAATAAACAACAAATAGAACTGATTAGAACGCAAAAAATTATTTTTGGATTACAGCTCTTTGTAGTATAATAATTATAAAATTTTACAATGGTACCTTTAACTATATAGTAAATCTCTTCACGTGTAGAATCAAATTACTGCAGATGTGAGTGCAATTTGATTACCTACTTCAGTTATGTAATGCAAAAAAGTGCTGTTAAAGAAGGTCAATTTGCAATTCTCAATAAAAAAAGTTTGCAATAGTATCATTTATGATATATTTTTTACTAGTTTCAATGTACAGTAATATTACCTACTTCGCTGCCTTTATTCTCTACTTCTACCATTTACCCATTATAACGAACAATCATTGCTTCATCGGGAATTAAATTATAGGTTTGTCAAATCAAAAATGAGAATTGCACGGTTCATTTTATAATGAAATAGTTGTACATAAATTACAGTTAAACTTGTTGGTTATAATTACCGAAGGTGCACATTAGTTTGACATTTAAATAATTTATCTAACAAATCTTCACCTGAAACGTGATATTCAATATCAGGTAGGTTTGTTAGCAACTGGCGCAGAAAAAACGTTGCTGTAATAGACGGTTTATTATAATTTCTAAACTAAATTACGAAGATTATACGATATGAGCAATTTATGCAGCATTAAGTAGGTAATTGGCTATCATGAACATGGATTTTAGACTCCATGCAAGAGCCAATATGGTATATAAGTGCTAAACCTATACTTTATACCTTTATATGTATCTATTAATTTGTTGAATTTACAGCCATGTCTAATAGACAAATATCTTATTTATGTTACTTACGTGTCTAAGCAAGTGATACTTCCAAAGAAATTTTACAAAACTTCTATGTTATAAGTACATCTAGCTTAGCTAAGAATTAGTTTTTACGAAGCATTCGTTCATCTATTCAAATGTTGCAAAATATTTTTAAATGCTACCTTTTATTCGCAATTTTCTTACATTGTAAAACACTTATAAAATGTAGGTAAATATGAGGTGATTTCACCGAATGCATTTCGTCACTAAATTTAGTACACGCAAAATATTATTTCAACTAATAATATTTTCATATACCTCAGCAATCTCGGTATTAAGACCAGATAATACTTTAAGCTGTGCTCAAACATGATTATCAAAATTATCAAATTAAATTGTCAATGTGTTAAAATGACCTACATATAATCGTCTTACTTCTACTTGTTAACTTTTATTTCTAATTATTACACGAATGATTTATAGTCTATAATTGATTGTATACCTATCATGACAAATAGAACTGTCTATCAATATTGCTCTTAAAGTTGCACTGCAGATTGTATGCAAAATACGAACATCTTTTTCTTTTCAACGTTAGATAAATTATACTATGCAACAAATTCATTTAAGTAATACCAGGCGTGACACTTAGTTATTTTATGCTTGGCATTTAATGTTACCTGCAATAAATTACTAATTTTCTGATCGATTACAAGAACATTTATTTGCAATTACTTTATCCTGTTTTTTTTCTAATATCGGACGTTGTATCCGTTTTATTTATCGAAAAATACGATGGAAATTTAAAAATCGTTGTTAAATATCTCAAATGATTAACATAATGTTCTAATCGTCGCCGCTTTTGACTGTTTAGAATGTGGTGCCAGAGTGTCTGGTACTTGCTTTATGTGTTCGAATAAATGCCCCGAAGCCCATAGTATAATCGTTGCCACCTACTTGGCCGAAATTGTGCCAAGTTTCATAATAAGATCAACCTTGAAATTGCTTTTGATGATATATTGAACTGCAACTTACTTGGATAACACGTCTACCACTGAATAAAATTGACGAGCAAACTAATTGATGTCTTATTATTATTATTATTATTACGTTTCAGACAAAATTGCCAGTTTCTTAATTTGGGTTAAAATTATTAATCTCCTCAAAATAATAAATTGTAATGGAAAAATGAATACCGCAATTATCCATCGCTTTTATACTAATTGCCGTTTCAAAACTCAACTCTACCGAATTTTGAGTTCAAAGGTCCTAATTCATTCAATATTCTTGAAAGAAAACGTGTCATAGGCTTCTCTTTAAATTCGTGTGAAGCTTGCGTAATTTGCAATATAACATTTTCAGTTAGAACATTGAGTTAGAAGTAGCGTGCGTATTGGTATTATGTTAGATCAGTAACCTGAAATAAACCTTGAACGCATACCTGATTCTTAGATTTTTATAACATTCTCGCAATTTAAGACATCTCAGCTGCACTCATAATTTCGTGTTCTAAAGTATGATAACATCGCAGCACACATATTATAAGGACTGAAACGGCATGGTAGAGCGCAAGTTAATTTGATTTCTATGTATTTTACTAACTGTTTAATAATGGAATATAATTCACGCTGACACATTTTTACCGCACATAAATGAAAGTGTATCGCAATCAAAAGTCAATAATGGCACCCAATTCTCGCGAACAGGCAGCCACATTTAAACCTGAACAGGTACAGGCAGTGCAATTACAAAAATGGGAAGATAATTATTATTAATTAGAGCATTCTTAGTTTGCGAAACAAAACGTTAGTGAAAAGTTTCATCAATACGAAAAAAGAAAGGAATATGCCGAAGAAATGTGGAGCATACTTCGAATTAAGTAATAATGAGTGATAAAATTAATTGGTGCAAATCAACGACCTATCATTTTTGGGCATTGATGCCGCAATAGACTCGCGTTTCTGCGCTGGGTATATTGCAATTCAAATGGTACTCAGGCACTAGAGCGGCGTAAAAGAGCTCCTCTACTTCGCCTAATATGTAATGTTTTATTATATGGATACAATTCAGGTCATAAAAAATCTTAATTTTTTACCTACAATTGGTTACTTTTACCATTTTCTAAAAATAGCGCAAAGGAACTTCGTGGCCGGCGTGTCTTTCTTTTTAGCTGGCTTGACATCAGGTTAATGTTGGCCATTAATCCATTTTCAGTCGAAGTGAATGTAGCTTAATTTTGTATTGTTGTACAATTTCTAACCTGCTTCTAAGCGAATCGTCAACCAACGTATTGTTCATTCTTTAGTTTCCTCTTGTGTTTTATTTTCTTTTCTATTCGGAATAAAGTAGATTTTCAATTGTATAAAATTAGATTTTCTAATGCTACAAAAACATTTTAACATAATGTAGGCATGTACTAGATGAAGAATTAGCATTATTGTGAAAAATATCAATGAAAATCTAAAATCACGTAGATTTTCAATGTACCTAACCATTACGTGTTAGTTTTATTTGAATGATTATTTGATAATTGATATCCCTTGCAGGAATAAATAAGACCTAAGAACAATACCTACAAATAAATTTCATATGGATAAAGTTGAAGGCCATGAGAACTACTTTATAGTTGGGGCTAACGAATTGCAATAGCCCGGAGCTATAGGTGATCTTACATAACTTTTTTAACACCGACCGGATATGTCGAAAACGGTCTGAAAAGATTAAGAAAATTTTATTCGATGTTGTGTGTGTTAATACGCACAGGGCATTGTTTATTTCAAACGAAATTATTTTCCTAACAATTTAATCTGAGGGGGGCACAAATCGTGTGCGTTCTAATAAGAAGGAATAACTATTAAGTATAATTAAATAATATTCATTTGTAGTTAATTCAAGATTGTTAGATTTGAAATTTTTAACTAGATGTATGAAACGCATCATTAACACTACACACGAATTACCACACCTTCTAAATCGATCAAGATTTATGCCAAATGAAACGTTTAACATGTATTTCGATATTACATAATTGTAAAGGTTATTAAACAGGTGTATCATTTAGGCGCAATATCAAATGTGAATGTTATTGTTTAGATGGAACAATATTCTTTGTAATATGAAGCGTAACCTTTAATTTATAAATAATAAATTATATTATCGTTAGTTTAGCCTAGTTTGCTCAATATTTTCTTCTAAAAATTGATGTGAACTATGTCGCACAGCCTTCGAGAAATAACTAAATGAATAAGGGAGCTATTCTATAAATGCCAGAGCATTGATAATTTGAATAACAAATGTAGCGCGCCTATGCCATGGTGCTCTAAATGCTGGCAAAAATGCAGACGTTGATTTTGAAAGTATGTGGAATTATAATGGTTAATGTAATATTGATTTTTGCAGTGCATAGGACATGTGAGTGGATGTCATATTAATCCCGCAGTGACGGCCAGCCTCTTTGTAACCGGAGATATCAAACTGGTGAAATCTATATTGTACGTTATTGCTCAATGTGGAGGCGCTGGTCTTGGATCACTCATATTATTGGTAAGTGTTTAGTAATTTCGTTTGCGAACATTTTACATATGGCTACATGTATGTGATATGTCTGAGTAAGAAAATAATAGTCCCTTTTATGGAAGAATACTTGATATTCACCATAAACATATTTCATTATTTGGATAATACATGCATCAAACTTGTAAAACCATTTATCGACTTCTTGTCGCTAATCATATACGAGCTAATTAACTTCTTCGCTAATTATGTAACAGATACCATTTAGCTATACGTCCCTGTCCATGAATATAAACAGCTACAAATATATATGAATAATAGTCAGTGCAGCGGAACCGCACGTGACCGGGGTTAGTGGCGCATATCGGAATTGCTGGCCACGCGCTACTGACCACCAAGTTCAATGTCTAGAACCTTGGAGATTTCACCGTCTGCTTAGACGAGCAACTCATGTATTTTCACTCCAGAAGCTTTATGGGTCCACTCATAGATGTATTCGTAGGTCTATTTTTTCTTAAGACAAAGAACATAACCTGGGACCAGCAGGTTTTTAGATGCGAGCTGCAAACTAGACTTAAGGGTTTTCCCCAATTTTTCAGAAAACGTAACCAACTTTCATAACTCTATAAATTACCGAGCTCAACAATTAGAAAAGGAAAAAATGTGTTACCTTTGTTTTCTCTGCAGATTTTTATGACTAGAAGTATGTGCAATTTACGAATAAAGTCATTAGTGTATCAGATTGATTACGATTCTTATATTATTAAATACACTATTTGGAGAAATATCGATTTTTATTAAAACTCTAATGTCTCGGAAGTAGTGCGTTTTATAGTAAATATTTGCGAGACTTTTTTATTTGAAATCGATTGAGGATTCATAATTTGAAAAAACTTTATGATTATTTTTAACCAATTAGAAAAACCACTTTTCTCCCCTTATAATATCAATGTACAGGAGCTGTTTCTAGAGCTTCCGTTATTTTTACTTTTGTGCAAATAAATTAGGTATTATAATACAAAATTATTAAGAGGGTATATCAGCGATCTTTTAGTTTGTACTGGGGGGCGACGGTGAGACGAGAGGTACCTAAAATGAAGCAAAGGGGAGGTGCCATTTAACAGATCATTGTTGGCTCCTCCCCTAATAAGTGTTTGTCGCTTATGCCA
>JAWQRP010001452.1:0-19107 GCA_033557875.1 Quadriops clusia | reverse complement strand
GACAGAGATTATCTATACATCAAGGTCATCTCGGTTAATAGGGACACCCGCTTTATCGGGACAAAAGTGTCGTTACCGATGTGTCCCGATTAAGCGGATTCCACTGTATATAAATAAATAAGATGTAAAATTACATCTGAATATGGACATTTACCTATAATTTATGACTTCACATAATAAAGACATATTTACCATGATTGAACATATTTGTCATGATGAAAGCGAACTTTGACCATAAAGGGAAACAACAAAATTGATTCATAAAAAGCGGATATGTGCAATATATGCCGCTTTATCATTGTTGTGATCCCAATTTCGAGACTGAAATCATTTTCGAATATAACTTCACACAAGTGAACATCTGATGTGTGTTTTCAAAAAGTTGTAACGCAAAATACATAAATTTGTACATATTCGCCAATGCAACAAAGTTGTTACATTTTCTTTCTCGCCTCATTTTTGAATATTTTAATGGCAACTATATATATCCGTTGTCCAGGGTCAGTTACAACAACAACCAGCCAATAACAATTGAGATACATTTTGAAATGTAAACTGTAATTGGCTATATGCAATTGTTGGTCTAAATAGATCCAGACAATTTTAACAAATGAACCACTGCTAGTAGAAACGATAAGTCACTCAAGAAATAACAATTAAATACATAATATTTTTTCCATCCGAACAAACGGCATACATTTTTTAGAAAATGTGTGTTTAACAAACATAATAATATCTTTATCCTTTTTTCTTTTTATTACTAAATAAGTGATTTGTTCTTATATTTAGAGTGTTATAACAAAAATTATGCGTTTATTTCGAGTGGATAGAGTTTTTGTCGCTAGGTATATGACACTTTCTTGGTTGAGTAACAGAGACGTATTAATATATGTACAAATCGCTGTATGATATCCACTATCTTATATTATTAATTATAGATTGTTTTTAATTGTATACATGTACCGTCAATTAATAACGTTTAGTATAAGCGATTAAATAAATGATATTTTAATTATGTACAACTTTATTTATAAACATTATTACGAGTATCACTTTACATTCTGGTATATTAAATAAATTTATTATGAAATAAGAATTGGGATAAAATGAAAAAATGAATGAGAAAACATATTAGATGAAAAAATATCATGTGTGTACGCAATCTAATAAGTCAAGGGCATAAAAACTATTATGTAATTAAATAAAATTGAACAAGACCAGTTCTTGCCAAGAAGATAAGGCTCAACTTAGTCAATAGGAATCACTAATTAAAAATAATATATTATTAAAAATAATATATGTTGTAGTAGCAAAAGTTTTAATTATTGAAAGAACATTTCTTCACAAGCAGTATGGTTTGCTTATTAAATCTGCATTAATTATTCTTTCCATTAATCAATCATATCCCATTAACTCATAGTTTCAAGGCGTCACTTCAAGTACATATTTGTATTTTTAGCTTCACATGTAGTAGTGATGTTTGAATATTACAAGTGAATCACTTATAAATATTGCACGTATATTGCAGATAAGTTTTAAGCACCTGTGTAAATATACGTGCATACACACAATTTCAAAGCAAAAATACGCTACAAAGCAAGTATGAAATTATAGTAAACTACAGAATGAATTACTTACGATTATCAATTAAAAATCTCGTAGCAATCATTATAATTTAATTGTTCATTAAAAACTATATTTTTTTTACATCGAACTCAAATTTTTTCATTAGCTTGTGTGTTGTTTATCCTCTATCTTTTTTGCTTTGACGGACACTGTCAGTTTTCTAAAAATGTGACACTGATTTAAATTTTTAAATTCCAGATCCTATTGAGATCCACGATGGGGAGGACTTTAGATAAATTTAACTTGTTAATGTGGAAAAATTTCAAGCTGCAGGCTCGGCATCCGATTCAAACCTTTTTCTTAATTATCGTGCCGGTATTCTTTGTCTCACAAGTTTTGCTCTTTAGGGGCCTTGTAGAGCCTGTAAAACATCCAGACGGCAAAGAGTATAAGCCGTTTGAAGTTAAATTAAATAGGACCGTTGTGTCAAGAAAGTAAGTCTCTGCAAATGCAAAAAATTACATTAATAAATCCTTTTGTTCAACCACGTTTCAACAGTGTTCTCATTTCAGTTTTTCCATTGCGTGGTCCCCTTGCGAGAACGTCCATTTACGAAAAATTATGTCAAGAGTAGTAAAAAATTTAGGAGCGAAACAACTTTGTTTAAGTAATAGCGTAATTTTAGAAAGTTCTTTGAAGACTGATTTCACCAGAGCCTTGTGCGGCGTTCAATTCGATGATAATTTAAGCGAATTGAACACACTACATGAAATAATGAATGTGACAATTAGATTTCCTGGAGAATTAAGAGCTGTTGATAGGAAGATGCTCTTCGCTAATTGGCATACGTACTTTTTATTCCCAAAAGTTTCCGGACCTGGCCCGAGAGACTCCGATGTAAATGAAGGAGCAGCGCCTGTTTATAGCCACGAAGGATTTTTAGTAATTCAAAAAGAAATCTCTTTAGAGTTGATACGACACTTTATTGAACACAAAAAATCTTCATTGGAAGCTAAAAACTTTAGACCACCAAATATTTTGATGCAGCGATTTCCATATCCTTCATGGATAGAAGATTTACTTCTCATGCCCTTAAGAGGCGTTACTGGTCTCATGTTAATTTGCAGTTTTTTAGTGTCCGCAATTTGTACAATAAAGACACTTACTTCAGAGAAGGAGTCTCAGATAAAAGAGGCCATGAAAATAATGGGATTGCCAAATTGGCTGCATTGGACAGCATGGTTTATCAAATCGTTTATTTTGATTTTTTTCTCAGCCATTCTAGTCATCATGCTATTTAAAATGAAGTTTCCAAATCCGAACTTTGCAGTACTTACAGAATCGGACGTTGGTGTTCTCGTTTTACTTATGGTTATTTACACATGTGCTACAGTGACGCTTTGTTTTGCCGTTAGTGTGTTTTTCACTCAAGCGAATACTGCAGCAGCAGTCGGAGCTTTGATTTGGTTTCTGCTATATTTTCCTTATGCTGTCACAAAGCTAGAATATGATAAATTGAGCCATGCTGAAAAAGTCTCAATTTGCCTCGGTTCTAATAGTGCCTTAGGTTTAGCGTTCAGTATTATACTTGATTTTGAAGCACAAGGAGAAGGTAATAAGAACTATTATTTTTACCCTTGTATGTATATTACAAATAGTTTATATTAAATATAAAATTTTATAGGAATTCAGTGGAATAACGTCTGGCTGTCAACAACACCTGAAGATAGCTTAACATTAGGATATATAATGATGATGTTAATCTTCGACACTTGCCTCTATTTAGTTATAGCCTTATATGTGGAAAGTGTATATCCAGGACAATATGGTATTCCAAAACCTTGGTATTATCCTTTCCAGTCATCCTACTGGTTTGGCAATAAAGAAGCATTTAAGCAAAAATGTTTAGATACAGAAGAAAACATTGAATTGAATCCAAAAATTTATGATGATGAACCATCCAATTTAAGAGTGGGAATCCAAATGAAACATTTGCGTAAAGTGTACTCGAACAATAAAGCAGCAGTCCGAGACCTGACTTTAAACATGTTTGAAAACCATATAACTGCGCTTCTAGGTCACAATGGTGCTGGAAAAACAACTACCGTATCTATGCTGACAGGTCTTTTCCCTCCAACTAGTGGAACAGCTATAATCAATGGGTACGACATTACGGTAAATATGGACAAAGTAAGGGATAGTTTGGGGCTGTGTCCACAATATAACATTATTTTTAATGAATTGACAGTTAAGGAGCATCTGTACTTTTTCGGGAAATTGAAAGGATTGTCAAATACCGAAATTAAGAATGAAGTTAAGCGGTACATCAATCTGCTTGAGTTAGTCCCTAAAGTAAGAAAATTTTCATTGACTTCCTCAAAAGTTTTTTGTTCCGCTTGATCTGCAAAAAAAAAAATTAATACTTCAAAATTTTTTATTTATAGAAAAATACTCATGCTGGAAAGTTATCAGGAGGCATGAAGCGTAAACTGTGTATTGGAATCGCACTTTGTGGTAAATCGAAAATTGTTTTATTGGACGAACCAACAGCTGGTGTTGATCCTGCAGCAAGGAGGGCGGTATGGAGTATTCTGCAGAAAGAAAAAATTGGTTTGTATTACGAATAATTGTTTTTTTTACTTAGTATTCAAGTTTAATCTTTTGATATATTTTTATTTTTCTCCGATCTATATTATTACAGTGAAATCTAGATTTATCGTTTTCGTAGGGATCGGTTATAAAAACCGATTGTTGTGGGATAACAATCATATCGGCCTAATATGAAAAAATTAAAAATCACCAACTACATGTTAAGAAAACTTATTTATTTATCATATTATATTAAAATATACGTAAATTACTTAAAATAATTGAAAAAATAGATTTTTATAGTCTTTTAAAACGTCCACAATTTTTGTTCGCTAAGAATTATTACTTTGAATAGAATAACATCTATTTTCTAAATTATTGAGCAAATTTTTTTTAGTTTCGGATCACATTTCTTGTTTATATATATATATTTACACTCATTAGGCTGGATATTAAACAATAAGAAACGGCTCTAATAAAAACATTTCATTAAACTTTCGATGAATATCAAGACTGTCAAAATGAATAATGCGGTAAAACATGAAAAGACAAATGATAAATGCAGTTTTTAATTACATTGTTGATTACATAATCATTTGTTGGGACTGTGGGCAAAACACAATATTTATGGGAAAACGAAACTCACGGGTACGAATAATCGAGGTTTGATTGTATTAATATATTTTTTTATCTTACGGTTTCAGGTCTATGAATAAGATTTCCATTAAATTTTTACCACTTTATTTCCAACGTTTTGAGCTATGAATGAGCACATTTTCAATTACATTTCCTTTATAAAAATCAACTCACTCCTTCTTTTGTGGTATTTCTTAATCTAAAATTTTATCATAATTTTACACTTTAAACTTTTATGTATAATTATAACGTTATGCTACAATTTGTTACGAACACATTTTAGTAGTTATACATGAAGGTTTAGAGTGTAAAATTATGATAAAATTTTAGATTAATTAATGCCAGAAGAGGAGTGAGTTGTTTTTTAAAAAGAAAATGTCCTTAAAAATGCATTCACCCATAGCATAAAATGTCGGAAATAAAATGTTAAAATGTTTAACAAAAATTTTATTCATAGACTTGAAAACCCAAGATAAAAAAAAATAATAATAGTTTAATTTTTTTTTAAATTGCAGGTCGTACAATACTTCTAACAACACATTACATGGACGAAGCGGATTTATTAGGAGATAGAATTGCCATAATGGCTGGGGGAGAACTACAATCTTGTGGCACAAGCTTCTTCCTCAAAAAAAAATTTGGAACCGGATATCATTTAATTTTGGAGAAAACTCCAATTTGTAAAGTGGAAAATATTACTACTGCACTCCAGACTTACATACCAAGCATCGAAGTGAGTTCATTCAATGAATGTTTTTGTGTTAAGTTTATGAATAAAATTATTTTTCAAATAATCTCAATTGCTTTTCTTTTAGGTAGAAAATAATGTTGGTACTGAGTTGACTTATTCGTTAAATGAAAAACATTTGGGCCAATTTGAGCTCATGTTGAAAGAATTGGAAGACAATGGGAAAACTTTAGGCATTGACAGTTTTGGAATCTCTTTAACTACTCTTGAAGAAGTATTTATGAAGTAAGTAGTAGTTAGTATTTTTCTAAAAGGTGGTTGATATGGTCCTTTGTTTAGAGTAGGGGCAGATAAAGGGCAAGAGGAAATCTTAAATGAAATGGAATTTATGAAAAATGGTGATGTACAATTGAATAGTAATCATAATAAGAAAATGCCCGTAAGAAATGGAGAAATAGAAAGTAGGTTCCTCATACTAGGTCTATAATTTTTTTTAATTAACTAAAGAAACTTTAATTTTAGTTCAATCTAATGGGGTAAAATATGTAACGGGGCTGAAGTTATGGTGGAACCAAATATTTGCCATGTTCTTCAAAAGAATTCTCTTTTCGTTCCGTTCCTGGTTTTTGTTTTTAGTTCAAATCTTAATACCAGTAGTATTCATTATTATGGGAGTCATAACAGCAAGAAAGACTTTATTTGGAAAAGATGTGCCGAATATTAGTATTAATTTTGATAAATATGACCATCCTGTGACTATTATAAATGGTTCTAATGAATATAAAGCTTATTATGTGAGAGAATTAGAACCTAGTGGAAGTGATATTATAGACTTAAAAGATAAAGATTTATCTACGTATGCTTTGACCTTGGTAAGAATTTAAATATTAATGCATTTTTATATTTTAATAATGTACCTAGTATCATATTTTAAACACATCAATTTTCAGGCAGAAAAGGACATTTCAAGATTTAGACGACGTAACATCATAGGTGCTAGCTTCTCAAATAATTCTACAATTTTAGCATGGTTTAATAACGAACCGTACCATTCACCTCCTTTAGCATTACAATATGCTTTAAATGCTATTTTACAAAAAGAAATCGGGCCTGGATATAAAATTCACATAAATAATTTTCCGCTACCTTACAATTTGGAAACAAAATTCCGGTTTCTCAAGGGTGTGGCATCGACTGGTTTACAGTTAGCTACAAATATAGGATTGAGCATGGCTTTTGTTTCCTCATTTTTCATTTTGTTTTATGTAAAAGAAAGAGTTACTGGTGCTAAACATTTACAATACGTCTCTGGAACCAATGTTGCTACCCTGTGGATAGTTTCTTTTATTTGGGACTTTTTATTATTCATTATCACTTGCATATGTTTGTTAATAACATTAACTTGCTTTCAAGAGGATGGTTATAATACATTTGATGACATGATGAGACTGTTGGTTTTACTTCTATTGTTTGGCTTTGTTGCATTACCTATGACTTATGTGGCATCCTATATTTTTAAGATACCGTCAAGTGGATACACTTTCTTATCTGTATTTAATGTTTTTACAGGTAATACTTTAAGTTGAATTTTATTTCAATTGATTCATCATTGTTTTGTTTTTAGGGACAATGCTTTTTATGATAGTCAAAGTACTGAATTCAAGAGAATTGAATTTGAGACACATAGGAAAAACTCTTCACTGGGGCTTCCTTATCTTTCCACATTATTCACTAAGTTCTGCAATAAATAATATTTATTTGGTGCATAGTAAATATACAATGTGCACAAATGTTATTAATGCATGTTTATCTTTGGATTATAGTATTCCTGAACTTTGTGAGCCAATTATCTGCGCTTTGTATTCGAAATGCTGTGGTAAGTGAATTGTAATGCTTTTTTAAATCATATTAATAAAAGCACGTTGATAATTAACAATATCATTTTTATTTTATACTAACTAAATAATTTGCTAACAAATCTAGTGAATAAATTTAGAAGGAAAGTAGCATACTTCATTACATATTAACTGTCAATTCTTTTGTAATTTATAGATGCCGAGGAAGAGTACTTTGCGTGGGAAGAACCAGGAATAGGAAAAAATATAGTTTACTCCTTGTCGACAGGATCGGCATTTATAATTCTGCTCTTCTTAATAGAATATGGATTCTTTAAATGGTTATCTTACTACGGGAACATCTTTATTTATAAAAGAAACAAGTCAGTGGATGATCCTGCTGAGGATAGTGACGTAAGAGAAGAGAAGCGTAAAATAAGAAATACTCATCATAAAGATCTGAGCCAATACACGTTGGCACTTAAGAACGTAACAAAGTATTACAAGAAACATTTGGCTGTGAACCAACTGTGTTTGGGTGTGAATTCCTTCGAATGCTTTGGGCTCTTAGGAATTAACGGCGCGGGAAAAACTTCTACTTTCAAGATGGTGACAGGGGATGAAAGGATATCTTCTGGAGAAGCATGGATTAACGGATTAAGTGTTAAAAGTCAACTGAAGGAAACATACAAAATAATCAGTTATTGTCCTCAGTTTGATGCACTATTAGATAATTTAACAGCGAGGGAAACTTTAATAATGTTTTGCTTGCTTCGTGGAATAACATATGGCGATAGTATATATATTGCAGAAAAGCTAGCAAAAGAATTTGAATTTTCTAGGCATATTGATAAGAAAGTTAAAGAGTGTAGTGGGGGTACAAAGAGGAAGTTAAGTACTTCAATAGCGATGATTGGTGAGCCTACAATAATATATTTAGATGAACCTACGGCTGGTATGGATCCAGCCACAAAGAGGAACATTTGGAATAATATCAATAAAGCGAGAGATAACGGCAAATGCATAATTCTAACGTCTCATAGTATGGAAGAATGTGAAGCTCTCTGCACAAGACTTGCCATAATGGTGAATGGAAATTTCAAATGTTTGGGGTCAGTTCAACACTTGAAAAATAAATTTTCCCAGGGATATACACTCACAATTAAAATTAGTAAAATTGCTAGTGAAACAAAGACGTCTGAAATTGATGCAGTGCAAACCTTTGTGAAAACTAATTTGCCTTGTGCGCAATTAACAGAAAATTTTCAAGAGTTGGTTTCTTATTATATACCTGATTTATCAGTCCCTTTGTCGCAAATGTTCAACATATTGGAAAGGGGGAAGCAGATACTTAACATAGAAGATTACTCTATAGGGCAATGTACTTTAGAGCAAGTATTTATTAAACTTTGCCATGAAACTTGCTATGTATTTGATTAGAAATCGTAAGAATCATTTATATATTTTTTCTAATATATTGTAAATTATGCTCGTTGTTTCATTAGATGTATATCGGAGTCAGATTTTAGTTATATATAAAATTGCAATTTTTAACAGACTAGGTAAATTTTATTGTTATAAATAAGTATTAAATATAAGCAGACATATGATATTAAATATATTGTTTATCTGTTGCAACTTCTAATGTTACTGTCCAATTTGGTACATACATGTTAAGTCTGTGATTTGTATTCTGATGTAAATATGTGATTATTTTTATATAAATTATTAAGAAACTTAATTTTGATAAACCATACATTTGAATTTTTTCATACATTTTGAAAACGTCATGCATAAAATGTACACTTGACACTACTTTGTAAATTTGACTATGCAAATAAATTTTTTTTTATACAACACATTTAATTATTTTCATTTGTTCTAATAAGGTAACAGAGCCATGATTTATACCCGTGATTTACTTATTATTTATTTTTCCATGACACCTAGGCTCTTTAGGAGTGACGCATGTCATAAAAAGCAATGTCGAAGAAAAATCTGAATAAGTTATGGAGCAAATTTGTTTTACTTATGTGGAAAAATTACAAAATACAAATCCGGCATCCTGTTCAGACATTTTTCGTTTTAGTGATGCCCATGATTTTCGTTTGCATAAGTTTGATATTCAGGAAAATTTTGCCTCCAACAAAATATCCCGAAGGAATGATATTCGAGCCGTATGAAGTCAAAATGAATAAAACATTTCTCAAGTCATTGTAAGTACTGCTGAAAGTGCAAGCTTATTGAATTAATTTAATGTATCGTACACTTCAGCAAAAATATCATTTTTACCCCATGCAATAATACCAATTTATGGGAAATAATGACTGAAGTTGGGGAAATAGTTGAAATGAACGTAATGTGCTTAAATACTAATGACGAGCTGGAGAAATTTGTAAAAATGGATATTAACGTTACGCTATGTGGTGTCTTATTTCCTGAAGAATTAGATGGAAATCATGAGTTGCCCAAAAAATTGTCACTCACATTTAGGTAGTATTTATAACAAAAAATATGATAAATATTTTTGAATATACTGTCTTACAGATTTCGAGGAGAGCTCAGTTCTTATGATATAAACACTACCATATTCGATAACTGGCACATCAGTCATTTATTTCCTGAACTGACAGCACCAGGTCCGAGAAATTTAGAATACAATGAAGGGGCTATACCAGGTCAATAATGAATGAAATAAAAAATTACCTAAGAATAACAATTATACAGATTGATTAATTTATACATTTAAATTTTAGTATATCAATTAGAAGGATTTTTACCCATACAAAAAGAAATATCGTTAGCTGTGATGAGACACTTTATGGCAAGGGAAAATGTAGAACCTAATGATTTAAATATTCCGAAAATATATTTATCAAGATACCCATATCCTCCTTTCATAAATGATAATCTTGTAGTAGCGCTAAGAAGTACGTTAGGTCTGTTATGCATTTGTGGATATCTAGTGCCAGCAATTTTTACTATAAGAGCTTTAACAGTAGAAAAAGAAACTCAAATAAAGGTATAGCATTTTTTAATTACATTTATTTTATCTTGCACATTTGATGATTCTGTTCCAGGAAGCTATGAAAATCATGGGTTTGCCAAATTGGTTGCATTGGTTCGCTTGGTTTGTAAAATCCTTAATAGTTTTAACCCTTTCATCTTGTCTAGTCCTTCTTATTTTAAAAACACAACTTCATTCAAGTTCAGGAATATTAGCATATTCAGATTGTTCCATTATCTTTTTACTATTGGTTCTCTATGGATTTGCTTCGATAACATATTGCTTTGCAATTAGTGTATTTTTCAATCACGGTAATTTAGAATTTTATTTTATTTAACATATTATACATTATTAAATTTAATAGCAAATGCTGCAGCGTCTGTAGGGGGATTTGTTTGGTTTATTTTATACTTCCCCTATAATGTTACCATGTTAACGTACAGCTCATTGACTTGGTACAAAAAGTGCGGTATATGCCTTTGTTTGAACAGTGCACTGCCAATGGCATTTAGAATAATTCTGAATTTCGAAAGTCAAGAAGTTGGGCTACAGTGGAGCAACTTTTGGAATTCTGGTGCCGTTGAAGACAGTCTTTCAGTGGGCGACATATTCATAATATTGACAGTGGACACTTTTATACATCTCTTTATAGCTCTTTACGTTGAAGCTATTTATCCTGGAGAGTATGGGATTCCAAAGCCTTGGTATTTTCCCGTTCATTTTTTGGTGAAGAGAATTAATAAAAGACTACCCCAGAGATATAGGACTTATTCATATCAACGTCGCTGTATGTGCATATTTTTAAATCCATAAACTTATTAACAGACCAAATTATTAGAACTTTATGTTTAGGAGTTCTTAAAATAAATTGTATAATCTACAATTTAGGTATTGGTTTTACCCAGTGGCTGATATAGAAAAAATATATACATATATTCTTTCAAGAAATTGAAAAATTCTAAATCCTTAAGTTTAATAATATAGGGTCAGAATGAATATGAAAATAATAGAATATAATACTTTTTTAACACATATTTTTCATTTAGCTACATTAGACGATTATTTAACAAATCCAGATTACATTGAAGCTGAACCAATTAACAAAAAGGTTGGAATCGAACTTCACAAGTTAAGGAAAGGCTTCAAAAAGAAGACAGCTGTAAAGGGTTTATCGTTGAGAATGTATGAAAATCAAATAACTGTGCTTCTAGGCCATAACGGTGCAGGAAAAACTGTAACAATGAAAATGTTAGCAGGTATCATAAAGCCTTCTAGTGGTACAGCAATTATCAATGGGTTCAACATAGTTGAAGAAATGCATAAAGTGCGAGAGACTTTAGGGTACTGCCCTCAATATAATATTATTTTCAATGAATTGACTGTAAAAGAGCACATTTTCTTCTTTTCAAAATTGAAAGGGTTGACCAGAAAAGAAATCAATGCTGAAATCAAGTATTACGTTAATTTGCTAAACTTGGTGAAAAAGGTAAAATATTGGTACATAATCATTTCGTTTAATATATTGACTTACTTTTAGATAATCTTCTTAGTATCTTAATTAATTGGAAGGGAAGCTCCTGAGTAATCTCAGGTTTTACTAACATTATTTTTTTAGAAAATTCCAATTAATGGAAGTGATGCAGGTAAAGAACACTTTTTTTTAGAATTCCTGAGGTTACTAAGAACTTCGATACATTTAATTTCTAAAGTTCTTTTGTAAGCTTGCACTTAACAAATAAGTGTTTACTTTTTTTTAGAGAAATACAGAAGCAAAAAAATTATCAGGCGGCATGAAGCGTAAATTGTGCATAGGAATCGCTCTTTGTGGGAAATCAAAAGTTGTTCTATTAGATGAGCCAACAGCAGGTGTCGACCCTGCTGCTAGGAGAGGAGTATGGGATATTCTGCAAGCTGAGAAAACTGGTACATTAATAAAAATAATCCTCGGTAACATAATTTGATTTTCTTTTATAATTCTAGGTCGTACAATCCTTTTAACAACGCATTTCATGGACGAAGCTGATATTTTAGGAGACAGAGTTGCAATAATGTCAAGAGGAATCCTCCAGTGCATCGGAACTGGTTTCTTTCTTAAGAAAGTACTAGGCACTGGACACGATCTGAATATAGAAATAACAGAAACTTGCATCGTTTCCAGAATAACAGAATTACTGACAATTCATATTCCTGATATAAAGGTAAAGTTTTGTGTTATTAAATATTACAGGTTGAAGTTTAATAAAAATGCTGACATTGTTTGCATGCAATAAAATGTTGTAGAAACCTAGAAGGCGAGGAACAACGTTAATTTATACAATACAAGACCAATACTTGTCAAAGTGTAAGGACTTGCTCAAAGACCTAGAAAACAAAAAGAAAGCAATAGGGGTAATTAGTTTTGGAATATCGTCACCTAGTTTGGAAAATGTATTTATTAGGTAAAAGGACCATATTTTCAATAATTTTCAAACTAATTGATAAAAGGCTTTTGCAGAGTAGGTGCTGAAACTGGGGAAGAATTGGCTATACTATTTGGACATGTTGAGGAAACTGCGAGTTTGACCAAAGGTGAAAATATATGATTATTCCACCGATGATAGTCTAATCGGAATGCTGCATATTTTAGTAACATCCCAAGAGGTGATTTATTTGACAAAATGCGAAAAACTACAACATCAAATATCAGCAATGCTTTACAAAAGGATGCTGTCAACATGGCGTACATGGTTCCTCCTGCTTGTACAAATTTGTATACCGATTGTATTCATTTTTGTTGGAATTTTCACGGCAAATCAAGCAGGAAGTGAAGCTGTACTAAGTAATTTAGACATTACTATAGAACACTACAATAATGTAATTGTGACTATTAATGGAACTAGTCGTTATCGGTTTTTCTACGAGGATATGTTAAAGGATCATGTAGAAATTCTTGAACTTAAAGATATGGTTTCAGACATTGCTGAAATTGTAAGGTTCTTATTATTTATAAGTAATATTTTTGGTGATTAACTTAGAGCAAAGTATTTTAATAAAAAGTGTGTTCCATTGTTGGATAATTTACAAAAACAACACAATTTAAAAAAAAAAGTTAATTGCAGTAATGGAAATGTAAATCTCTTAATACAATTTTCAATTCCTCGCAGGGTGAAAACGATATAGCAAAATACAGAAGGAGGTACGTTTTGGGAGCTTCATTTTCTGACAAAAGTATCACTGGTTGGTTCAATAGCGAACCATATCATGCAGCCCCTTTGGCTCTACATTGCATATTAAATGCAATTCTAAAATCAGAACTAGGAGTTGACTACGAAATAAACATAAACAATTACCCATTGCCTTATACAGTGTCCACGATGGTATTAATCACTAAAATGGAAGCTCTCTAAAAATTTCTTTTAAATTTATATTTTTCAGTTAAGTTTTCTTAAAACCCTTCAATCAACGGGCTTGCATTTAGCCACTAATTTAGGATTAGCCATGGCGTTTACAACATCGTTCTTTGTGATGTTTTACATAAAAGAACGTGCTACGGCATGCAAACATCTTCAGTTTGTATCTGGAGGAAACATTTTTGGATTTTGGACGGTTTCCTACATATGGGATTATGTAATTTTCTTATTAATCTGTCTTTGTTTGGTGTTAGCAATTATTTTATTTGACGAACCTGGATATAACACAGTCAAAGACTTGGGTAAAATTGCCTAATATTACTTGTCCATAAATATAATTTTATATTCTTGAATTGTTTCAGGAAGGTTACTCTTTATTCTTCTTTTATTTGCTTATGTTGCCTTACCACTAACATACTTAGGATCATTCCTTTTCGATATACCATCAACAGGATATTCTGTGTTATCCATATTTAACATTTTCACAGGTCTAGCAACCAAAAAATCTACTTAAATTTAACTTAATATTATTAGTAGCAAAATGTAAATATTACTGCTATAATTTCTTACAGGGGCGGTATTCTATACAGTCATAGTCATATTGTACACAGAAGAATTAAAAGTAGAAGAATATGGAGATATTGTTATTTGGGCTTTTCTTATTTTTCCTCATTTCACTTTATGTTGGGGCATAGATAATGTGTATAAAGTGAATAGGGAACATGCTATGTGTATTGATATTGTAGCAGCTTGTGAAGAAATGAAAGAAAACAGTCGAATTCCAATTCCCCCCTGTGAAGAAGTTGCCTGCAGTACAAATGAAGCTTGTTGTGGTATTTCTTTATTTCAGTAAATATGTATAAAAGAAACACTAATGAATGTTTATTTTAGACCTTAATGAATATTACTATGTTTGGAATAACAACGGAATTGGTAGAAATATTGTTTATTTTATATGTGTTGGCACAGTACTTGTCTCCATTCTTTATCTTCAAGAATATGGTGTCTTCAAGACACTAAAGTACTTCTGCATCGACATGATATACAGGAAAAAAGGAGAGGGTTTAAGAGAATCTGATCCAGATGTCTTGAAAGAAACCCAATTCGTCAACGCCCTGAAGTCTGAAGAATATATAGAGCATCCTATTGTAATAAAAGACCTAACAAAACACTTTAGAAGACATTTGGCTGTTAACCACATATGTTTACATGTAAGTCGATTTGAGTGTTTCGGGTTATTAGGAATAAACGGTGCAGGAAAGACGACAACCTTTAAAATGATAACTGGTGAAGAGGACATTAGTTCTGGAGATGTGTGGATTTTTGGTTACACAGTAAAACATGAGTTAAAGGAGTGTTTCAAACTCAGTGGTTATTGTCCCCAGTTTGATGCTTTGCTAGATAATTTAACTTTGAGGGAAACAATTACTATGTTTAGTTTACTTCGAGGATTACGATACCAACAAGTAAAGTACTTAAGTGATAAATTAGCTCAAGATTTTGATTTTGCAATTCATCTTGACAAGCTGGTTAAAGAATGTAGTGGAGGTACAAAGAGAAAATTAAGCACGGCTGTTGCTATGCTTGGAGATCCAAGTATAATTTACTTAGATGAACCGACTGCAGGTAATCGAGCGATTTAATATTCTCATTGCAATAACAAATTATTCAATTTTAAGTAAAATAATAGAAGCATTAAAATGTACATTTAGGAATGGATCCTGCAACAAAACGAAATATTTGGAACAACATAAGTTCTGCAAGGATGAAAGGCAAATGTATTATTTTAACATCTCACAGCATGGAAGAATGTGAAGCGCTTTGCACTAGAATTGCTATAATGGTGAATGGTAGCTTTAGATGCATTGGATCAGTGCAACATCTCAAGGATAAATTTGCTCAAGGTTATAGGTTGGTAATTAATCTCAAAAAGACAGCAGTGAAGAAACTGGCACAAGATATTTCTGGAATAAAAGAGTATATTACTAAAAATATTCCCGATGCAGTTTTTGAAGAAGCTTTCCAGGAATTGTTAGCATGGTACATACCTACATTGAAGATGCCATTACATTCTATGTTGCACATTTTGGAAGAATTGAAGGCAACTTTTAACATTGATGATTATTCTCTGAGTCAATGCACTCTGGACGATGTAAATATGAATTATACATACATTTGAATATGAAATTAATATTTGTACAAAAATTTGTTATTGCTTTCCTTAGGTATTTATCAAAATTAGTAGAGATGCGGAGAAGGAACAAGAGCAAGTAGATGAAGAGAGAAGTATAAAAGGAAGATCACGAAAAAAACTGTGACTTGTAGGAGATATTATATGAATATACATTGCCAATAACAAGCTTAATCAAAAATAATGTTTTTGTGTTTCAAAATATAATTAAGTATACAGGTTACGAAAGCAGAAATTATTTTTAAATATTTGTAAATGTATTATGTTATTATAAGATTTATAACAGGTATGTAATAGAAAATTGTAATTTTGTCTCTAATGATTTTTTATAGATTTCAACAATTGGCTGTGAAAAAGAATCAACACAAATTAAGGCATATAACACTTTTATTTATCAAAGGTATGTAACTAATATTAGACTATGCAATTAAAGTTCCTCAGCAGTAACAATATGAAATATCATTTAGAGCTTCCCAACATTTCTTTAATAAGGCTATCACTTGCTAGATCAATAGGTGTAACACCATCAGCATCGGTTGCATTAGGATCACATCCCTTTTCCATTAGAAACAACACACAATCTTGATGACCACAACTGGCAGCATAATGAAGAGCAGTTTGGCCATCTCCATCTTGCATATGAAAGTTGATGCCATGTTGAATCAATATTTTAAGTGTATTAACCGATCCTCTATCGGCTGCCCAATGAATCAGTCCAAGGCCATCTTCATCAATGAAACTAATAGCACTTTTTGATTTACTGAGCAACTCTTGCACCTTTCGATCATTTCCTTCCTTTACGTAATCCAGAATGGTTTTATCTTTTTCATCCAAGTGTGTATCATTTGATTGCATAATCGATACTTTGACCCAAGTTTGTGAGCTTTCCCCAGATTGGTCTCCTGATGGGCCAGCTACAAAGGATTTATCGATTGTTTCAATTTTTTTCACATAAAAAGCTTTAGCTTCTTCTTTATCCAGCGAGCCCAATTTGTTCCAGGCTTCCCATTTAGCCTTACCTCTCATATCAAAGAAACCAGGTTTTGGAACATTACATGGGCCCTCGGTGGCTTGCTTATAATATCCATATAAAGTTAAAAGTGTTTCATTATCTACATTTGGTAACAAAGTTTGTAAATGGTCAGCGGCTTTTGTAAACCGCTCAGATAGTTCATCATGATCACTGCACAGATCATCCAAATCGTCACAGACCTCTCCTGCAGCTGCCATTATTATTTCAACTACAAACTACGACTTTTACAAAAGAACTACGGCAACCTTTTTCACAACAATTTAATTGTTATTTACTGGGCCATCATTTGAAGGCTGCACTGTAAGTTTGCCCCCTTCTAATTGGTGGCTGGTCTTGTTCAATGCTCCTTCAAATGCCTCTCTATTGCTAAAATGGACAAATCCGTAATTCTTCGATAAACCAGTGTTTCTATCAAATACGACGACAGCGGAGTTGATGTGCCCAAATCTGCTGAAGTATTGCCTTAATTCATTGTTCCCAACAGTCCAGGGAATATTAGAAACATACAATCTGAATAAGTTTCTAACAGCATTGGAAGCCATAACTATGTAGAGTTTTATGAAAGCAGTTAATTGGTTTATGAACAAGATATGTTGTTTACGAAAAAGCTATTTTGTTATCTCTAACAAATAAATGCTATGGCCACCAATTAATTCGTGTATATCAATGTCAGCGCTATTTCCCAAGCTACTTATATTGTGAATTTTGCACTGAAGTCCCCACTTTGTAAGTAAATGCTCGATGGACCAGTCAGAACTACGCTCCTGATAAGTGCAAAGGAACTTGGCACCTAAGTTAATGTCTAATAAATAGGAAATAGTGACTAATATGTCTTCAAAGACAGACGGATCGTAGAAGCAATCGGATCCCAAAATAAGATTTAGAGGACCGATGGACTCCAAGTTATTTAGGAACAAACCCCAAGTTAGACCTATTACACGTATGTCTTGATTGAGAACTAAGTTGTTCAAAAGACAGCTGCGTTTTGTGTGAATTAAGGATTTTGGCAAAGTCGCTGATTCACTGAGGGTAACAATGCCACCACACTTTGCCGCTACTATTCCAGGTAGGGCTGTGCCTGAACCGATCTCAAGGATGTTTTTGCCGATGAGTTCTTCACGATGCTCCCACAAGAACCAGGCGAGGACCGGTGCCGAAGGCCAGGTGTAGAAGGAGTATGATCCTTGAAGTAACTGAAAGCAAGGACATTACGTAAAGTTTGTATTTTTTTTAAGTGGAAGAAAATTTATAAGATTTAACCCAGTATGTTCACTAATATCACACACAAATTGCGCATTAAATTCATGTACTTGCACATTACAACTAAAGATTAGAAATTTAATTTCATTTATGTTTGACCTTTATTTTATCTGTTTCGTTACCTCTTTATTTGATTTAATATTTGAATAAAATAGCTTTTTTATTTAGTATACAATGATTAGATGGTAGATTTGCTAATCAATTAATAGTACTTTCCTACTAGATTTAAATATAACAAAATATAAAGGTACACTAAGAGAAAAAATGTACACGATATAAATCTTGTTAATTGTTGGTAGCTAATACACACTATGTTCAGAAGTTTCGCAGTTCCTCTATTTACAACAATAAGAATAATTTACAACTGTACTCTGACTGTTTTTTTAATTTTTAGAACAGCTATTTACCCTTTCTTAAATGTTCAAAGTTAGTTGAGTTTATCCTTTAGTTAAGGGGTTAGGTGGGTTTCAGAGGTTCAAAAAAAGGGTGTTTTACTATTTATTTTTTAAATATATACAATCATATATTTTATTTAAACAATTCAGCATATCAAAGATACATATTTAAACAGTATTTTGTGAAATTTTTATTTAAAAATTCCGAAAACTCAACCGTTGGTACCTCATCTCCCTTGACGTCTCAAAAAAAAAAATGCTCTTGCCGTGGACAGCATATCTCATTATTGGTTCATTTAAAATCAAAACACCAAAAATATTTCGTTAGTACATGGATAAATCTCGTTATTGGACGAAGGAAAAAAAAAGAGTAAAATTTGAATTTTTGACAGACATTGAACAAAAAAACATATTTTTTGGTCAAATTTCCGCCATGTATTGGCTCGAAAAAATTAGTTGTAATAAAAATAAACAAAAATCCTGCGTTCAATGACTTGATAATATTATTTCAAAGCTGT
>JAWQRP010001451.1:0-19110 GCA_033557875.1 Quadriops clusia | reverse complement strand
TGTTTACATTTAAAGCGATGCATTAGAAGAGTTCCGCCTCAAGGCAGGGTCCTTTGCGGGTGAGATACGTACGTAAGGGGGGTACTGTTTACATTTGTAAAAATCAGCTGAGCTAGCTGCCACTTAAATTATGAAATCCCAAATAGTAAACGAATCCTTTGTAGCCTTTTTTTAAATTGTTGTTTCCATTCACTTTCAATTTATCTTACTCAACATTCATTAATTTGTGCATTTTTATCTTACTGAACATTTATTAATTCGTGCATTTTTGTTTTTTTATGATGTGAAAATTATACAAATTTCCCGGCAGGTTATTTAACTATAAAACTTACCATGAATTGTAGTATAGTCTTTTTATGTATGATTACAAATGTATTTTCAGAAATACGTTTTCAAAAACAAAAAAGTTCCAAAACCAAAAAGTCTCCGAATCTACGAGTGCCATGTAGGAATCGCTACTTCGGAGCATAAGGTTGGTTCCTACGACAACTTCACGGACAATGTGCTGCCAAGGATTAAGAAACAAGGCTACAATGCTATACAACTAATGGCCATCATGGAACATGCATATTATGCCAGTTTTGGATATCAAGTTACCAGTTTTTATGCAGCCTCGAGTAGATTTGGCACTCCCGAAGAACTGAAGCGTTTGATAGATAAAGCACATGAGTACGGCATTTATGTACTTTTGGATATGGTTCACTCACATGCAAGTAAGAACATTATGGATGGGTTAAACGAGTTTGATGGTACTGAATCATGCTATTTCCATGCTGGTGCTCGAGGTACACACAGATTGTGGGATTCCAGGCTTTTTAACTACTCTGAGTTTGAAGTTTTAAGGTTTTTGTTGTCGAACTTGCGATGGTATTTAGAAGAATATCAGTTTGATGGGTTTAGATTCGATGGTGTAACATCTATGCTGTATCATTCGCGGGGAATCGGTGAAGGTTTTGACGGAGGTTATGATCAATATTATGGTTTGAATGTTGATACGGAAGCTGTTGTGTATTTAATGTTAGCCAATTATATGATTCATAGTTTGTTTGATCAAGCTATTACAATCGCAGAGGATGTATCAGGAATGCCCGGGACGTGCCGGCCAGTTACTGAAGGTGGTTTAGGTTTTGATTATCGATTAGCAATGGCTATTCCCGATAAATGGATCGAGCTCCTCAAGGAAACGAAAGATGAACACTGGAACATGGGTAACATTGTACACACTTTAACTAATAGACGATGGTTGGAACCGAACGTTGCTTATGCAGAATCTCACGACCAAGCATTAGTAGGCGATAAAACAATCGCATTTTGGCTTATGGATAAAGAAATGTATACACACATGAGTAATATGTCTCGTTCCTCGGATATTATTGATAGAGGAATAGCATTACATAAAATGATTCGAATGATCACTCATGCTTTGGGGGGTGAAGCCTATTTGAATTTTATCGGAAATGAATTTGGTCATCCCGAATGGTTGGATTTTCCTCGGGCTGGCAACAATAGTTCTTATCATTATGCAAGGAGACAGTGGCATCTTGTTGATGATGAACTTTTAAAATACAGGTACTTGAATGCATGGGATGCAGCGATGAATCATGCGGAAGAAAAGTACGGATGGCTCGCAGCGGAAAGTGGATATGTCAGTTGCAAGCATGAGGATGACAAAGTAATCGTTTTTGAAAGAGCAGGCCATGTTTTTGTTTTTAATTTCCATCCATGTAAAAGCTTTGCTGATTATTGTGTAGGACTGGAAGGGGAAGGAAAGTATCAAATTATTTTATCATCAGATGATGCTGAATTTGGAGGACATAATCGTATCGATAAGAGTGTTCCACATTACACAAAAAATGAGGGTTATGCTGGACGAAATAATTCTGTGCAGGTTTACATACCATCCAGAACTTGTCTCGTTTTAGTACACAGTCAATGAAATGTTATTACAGGCTAATTTATGTAATACTTTTACGTGGATTTGTGTAAAACATTATGTATTAGTTTGTATATGTACAAAAAGTAGTATCTTCCTACTAGCACATATATTATAGCTTTTAGTATCAATAGATTTGTTTAGTGATACTGAGACCCGATACAATCCTCAATTATCTCTCAGATACTTAGCCAACCAATCGACTATCAGGAATTTTGAAAATAGCGATAGCCGATTGGTTAGCTAACTAACAGAGAGATAATTGTCGTTTGTAAAATCCGACCTTAAACATTATAAAAATTGTCTTGTATTTTTTTTCTGTACAGGTTATATTTTCTTAAGAATAAAATCAAAATGTTACAAAAATTTCTTTATTTTTTCATCATGGGAAGTTAGGATGCAAAAATTCAATTTAACGTTACTTAGTGTACTATTGATTTCAGTGAAATATCTAAAAGGATCGCTTATGTCCTAGAAAACATTAATTCTTAATAGATCACTATCTGGGAAACAGCAAAATTAGTCAACAAAAAAATAGTAACTACAAAATATTTTCGTGAACAAAAATTTAAATAAATCTAACCCTTTTTCTTTGCTCGTAAATTAATAAAATTAAGTTCTTTTAATTTCATCACGAGGAAAATCTATTTTCAATTAAAATACATTTTTACGTTTACTTAAATTTTCCTCGGCCTTACTTTTCGTTTATTTACGTTTATGCTTTCGACAATTTGATCGATTTCGGCAGTGTCCACCCTGTTATCACGAACTGGAGATTTGTTCCTGAAGGTTGGAGGCCCATTAAAATTCATTAGTTTGTCTCTAACAAATTGAACAACAAAGTCCGTATTGTACAATACAATTAAAGCTGCAAATATAGCAAGTAAAGTCCATACAGATGTTTGTTTAATCTGTTGCTCAGTTTGACTTGTTTTCACAATAAATTCTAACTCTCTAAACTTGAACGTTGAATTTGCTGTAAAGTATTGAATGGTTGGTTTAACAACTTTGTATTGAGCGACGCTTGACTCAAGGTGTACAGAATACGACTTTCCATCCAAAGGTATTGATGGCACTTGAACAAGAACACCAGTGTTGTAATTCTCGGTGATCTTGATGCTGCTTAAGTCTAATTTAATTGAATGGACTAGTGCTACAGGAACAGATTCTCGATGAATTTTGACATACAGTGTTTTGTAATGGTCTATAACAGGAGCATGGACTTTTACTATGAGATCTGTGTTTGGTGCTGCCCGAAAGATGATATAGTGTAAATCTCTGATGTCTGTAGTAACACTCTGAAACAGAAGAAATTCATTGGAAAAAGATTTGCAGATTTTAATAAAATTTCTTATTTAGAAAAAAATTTGTTTTAGATTAGATTATTTTGCAACTCATGCAATAAGAACCTCTGATTGGTAAGTTAGTGTGCAATTATCGGTGATTACACTGGTAAAGCACCCTGTTGATTTTTCCTAGCAACATAGCTCAGTTTCTTAGCTACTTCTGGTTTATGGTTTAAAACGTCAAATAAACTTCAAAATAAAATGATATGGCAATATATATTTATACGTAGATGTATTTAATAAAATAAAGTAAATTTTATTATGTACCTACTGGAGATGCAAAATAATCTTGCCGAATTTCATTCGTGCTACTAATTTTATGGGTAAATTCACTCCTGCCTCCTGCTTAGGAACTAGAATTGTGCAAATTTCACAATGAAAACCTGCTATTACTACAGATTAAATTTGTTTTTGAGTCAAAATTTTAATTATTTCCTTCACCTGTTGTATTTATATAAATATTAGTTTTTTATCGAGTACATATTTACGTCTATGAATTAATATGTATAGTTTGTCCAACGTTTCGTTTTATTTAAAAACTTCTTCAGAAGCTTTGATTACAATAAAACGAAAAGTGGGGCAAACTATACACATTTTATTCATAGACCTAAATACCTGATAAGAAAAATAATACTACTGTAGTGGTGCTGAGATTTACGAAACAATTTGTATTGGAATTCCTAAAAGCCCATCTGGTACAAATAATTTTAGAGTAATAAACTGATACAAAGGAATTCCAATAGGAAGGGTTGAGTTCTCACGCACCTTTTGCAGACGTGCTAATGTGTTCAATGTCAAATGTTTGAACACATTTAATATGGCTAGATATTCAGCACCCTTTGTCACCAAACAGATTTCTCGACTTTTTTTCCTAGAAGGTGAGAGAAATCGGATTGTGACGTAGGTGCTAAAGCAATAAAAAGCCAACCCTTATATACCCGCAGAGGGCAGTCTAAAAGCAGGAGTATTGTACAAAATGTAGAACTTTAAACATCGCACCTAGAAACTTTATCAAGTAGTCGAGTAAAATAGAATAGAATTAGATTGATTAGTTAAATTTAAGTAAAAAGCAACATAAATAAATAAATACAAACATAAAAGTGAATAAAAAATAAAGTAAAAGGTTAAAGTAAAAAGTGATTTCATTAAATAACATCAAAATCGAATATAAACAAAGGAGCATATTTCATCGTATTCCCTCGGACATTACACTACCTCTGTCCTGAAATAGTTGCAACATTTGAAATACAGTAGAACATCGATTATCCGAACTTATTGGAACCAAGGGTAGTTCGGATAATCGATTTGTTTGCATAATCGATTTTACAGAAAAGTAAGAAGAACAAGTAGGTATATAATGTGTCAATGTTTATATATGTTTTATTTTAATCTAACATAGCTTCTTATAAACGTCATCACTTAATTTCATTTGAACAAGTTGTCCTTTTTTTCTTCACAGCGAATTTAAATATCAACACAGGAATGATGCGTCGCTTATATCAATTTGATACTTTATGCCCGTCGTAGAGTTAACAAAGACTGTGGTTTTATGCCTCAGTCATTTACACACGATCTCTGGACGAAAATTTAAAAATTTTAACCAAAAATTTTTGAGTTGACGAACAGCTACTACAGTTAAATTAAATCACAATAGTTGAAAATTATGTTTGGATAATCGACGCTCTACTATATACGTCCAGATTATTGGAAATAGTTGAGTTAAGTAATTTCTCTCAACATGGATATCAAATGTTTTATAAATTTAAGTGTGTGATGGCCGAACTTTGTTAACACTTATTACGCTTCTGTTGAAAACGTTGAATTTTGACAGATATAGTAATTTACCCGCTGTAGCCATTCCTATACCTGAAAATATCAAGAAAATAATGAAATGTGACAAGAGAAAGAACTTTACTAATGGTGAACGGACGCAAATCTTACAAAAAGTAAAAAATTAGAAGTAAAAACAGGGCGCAATAAATTCAGTTGCTTGGAAATTTCGCACCAAAATTTTGCAAAATAATGTTTCAAATGTGTTAAACTGTTATGTTTATGTAACTATGTTTCCTCTTTAAATATAAAAATAATTGTTTGGTAATTCCTTGTTTTCTGTCATATAATGAAATGTTGCAACTATTTCGGGACAGAGGTAGTATTTGTTTTTGAGGTTTTTCAGAAAAATTTGATTTGTTCAATTATTTTAAATTTTTTATGGTTGTATTATTTGATTTTACTATTTAAATATATTTTGTACTCTGCATGTTCAAAATCCAGTGAAGCAAAAATTTTGCAATGTCAATGAAGATGAAAGCGAGTCACTAGTTTTGAACACATCACAATATTATCACAGGCATTGTGCAGAAATGTTTGTACTTACATCAATTCTTTCAACATGTGGGGCAGCTCTCTCAATTATGTCATCATCATTGACCGCCCCTTTAACAGCAATGTCATATGAACAATATGGTATTAACCCCCGAATTCTGAAATGTCCGTTCGATTCAGAGGTTGCTTCTTCTGAATACTCTGAGCAGTTTCCACGACCATTTGCGATGATGATCATTTTCTTCTCTGCTTCTCGATTTAAAGATGTAACTTGACCAAACGCACTATAAGCTACTCTTTTACCTCTGCAATATAAAATTTACAAAATTTAGGACAACAATATGTAAATGTACTCCCTTAGCTTTGGCAACATTTAGGTTTATCGCATTAACACATTCATTGTGGGCCTAAGTTAGCCACGATTATTCCTGTGCTGATTAATTATTTTCTTATTTAAAATGTATAGGTCTATAGTCCACCACCACCCTGAGATAAAATAAGCATTTGTTGACAGGTAGTCGACAGCCGCAATAAACATGTTAAGTAATATGTAATATCCTGTAAAACATTTTCTTAACTGTAATAATTCATTTTAGTGCTTAATTTTGTCTTGTTAATAAGAAAGTAGTAAAAAATAAGACTATGGTCTTTTTTATAAATTTTATAAATAACTAAAAGTTAGGAATAATTTAACATCCCACAATTATAGGGTGCCATTAACATAATTTAGAAATTGTTAAACATAATCACAATAAGTTGAAATTAATAACTTGGTTAGTATTTCATGACAGGACTCTTACTAAGCAAGAAACCTGTGTTCAAATATTACTAAAACAATGCACAGATTTTTTAAATGTTACAATACCACTCTTTTTAAGACGTACGTGATGGTTTAATTCGTATATAAAAAGTAATGGAAGGAATTTAAGCATTTTTAAATTATCCCAAATGATTTTTCTCTACATTGCTTAATTGTGATACAATAATAAAATGGATTTTGTAAATCGAATACAGTAAACTCCCAATTATCCGCGATAATGGGTGGCTCGGCAATCACGGATAATCCGCAGAGTAACAAAATCAACATAAAAATGCTTCTAAAAATTGTTTAATTCTTATTAGGTTTAAACTTAATCATATAATATGTATGTACTGAGCCACCCACTCCAAAAGTGCCGTTCTAGTTCCTCATAAGTGCTAGCTTCTTTTCATAGTTTTTCTTTTTTTCATCGAGGAGATATCCGATGTTAAAGCGAATTCCAATAGTTATCCTTTTGTTTAAAAATATCTCTGATGGTTCATTCTCATACTTCATATTTGGATTATTTTCTTATGATCTTGGAATTGTAGTCCTGGTTCAAATGAAACAACTGTAGCTAATACATTACTGACTTTATTTCTCTGTAGCTAAGGAGACGCAGAAAAATAAATTTAGTAATGAATTAGCTGTAGTTGTTTCATTTGAACAAGGACTACAATCCAAGATCATAAGAAAAGATTTATATCAAGAGTCCAAGAACCTCTATTGTCATATTTTAATTGCATTTGCTTCTTCAATGGACCACTTTCAATTTGTTTTATTATTTCTAGTTTTTATTGAATCGATAAAACAAATTTTTTTCTTTTTCTGACAATGTAAACTCAAATTAGCGATTTAAATATACAAACGATCTCGATACCAAGTTAACAGAAACTAAATTAAAACTTGTATTATGAGAAAAAAACTTTCAAAAGGAAGGAATGTGTTAAGAAAAGTATTGAGAAATTGTGACTCATGCACTCACATTTATTGTACAGTTGGCGCGTTTTAGTAAGAAAATAACAAGCACAGAATCTTCCAAAAACTGAAAAAATTTTTTTCTAGATAGACCGCGGATAATTGAGAGTTTACTGTATATAACAGTTTTTTATAAATGATAACATTTAAAAAATAAAGCAACTGAAATCACAAAATAATAATTTATAAATAACAATTACTTTACAGTATTTCATATTCATAAAATGAAATATTAAAAATGAAATGAAAGATATTTACAACAAATAACAAGAAAACTAACATCTTCCACTTAATTTTATCACCTTCTTAGATCCATTATGACAAAATATTAAGAATGTTTCATTAAATATTGAATAATTATTATACTAAAACAAAATTAATTAACATTGCCATTTGAGAATTCTAGTTAAGTTCTTCTAGGTCTTTTAATAAGTAGGACAATTAAATTTTTTCTAAAGCTTTAACAATTGAAACATCTGTACCGCCTTAGTTAACTTTGTTATTCTCACCTTAACTGAACATGCACAGTGGCCCCTTCCTTAACGTTGATTATTTTTGAATTTGGTTCAAAGTCATACTCTTTAAGCACAGGCCTCAAAAAGTACTCACTAGGACTTAACGAATGAAAAGTAATTTTTCCATATTCATTAGTTTGTAAATTACTTCTGTAACTTTTATCGCCAGAGAGGGAAAGCAAAGCTCCTTGCAAGGGAATGTTATTGATCTCATCCAAAACTTCAACGATGATTTCTGCTAATTTTTGAGCCATGAAATTTCCACTCTCGTTAGGACCGACAAACACATAAGAATCTTTAACTGCTGTGACTTTATAATTTTTTGTTGCGTCCAGAGGAGGAAATTGGTACTTTCCATTAGCATCAGTTTGATCTACAAAATTATCAGAATTTTCTGATGTAATAGTTATTTGTACGTCGGACAGGGGTGGGATTATTTTTCCTGTGAAAAGTTTTCCTTTAACAGCTTGGAACTTTGCCCCCAAGTCTGTGCAATCTTCTTTCCCTGTTATTGATAATATTGGTGGGTAAAAGTATAACATTTCAGACTGCGGAAGTAAAACGGTATTCTCATTAGGTGCCAAAAATAAATCAATAGAATAAGCATCATTTTTATATTTTAAAGGCCCTTCTTTGGTTGCTATTCCTTCAATAGTTACTGTCACAAACAAATCCTTATTGTCTTTAATGCCTTGGATTTGTATCGAGTGTTTGTGTTTCTGGGCTACTAAATAGATTTCATTTTGTTCTGTTTCCGTATTGTAGCTGACTATACTCGGATTGTAAGTATGGCAACCTTCAAAGTGAAATGAGTAACCTCCAGGTTTTGGTACACAATGTGTGGATTTATCCTTAGGGACATTCATGTTAACTGTTTGGGAATCTTTTTTGTAAGATACTTTAGTATCATGTGACGAAATAAAAACGACAGAGAACCCAGTTTGCACAAACGTAGGAACTGTTAAAGTAGCATTGCTTACTAGAATTCTCTGCTTAGTTCTCTTCCAGCAAAAGCTGTTTTTAGACAGAAAAATTTCGTAAGTGCCCGGTCTCACATCATCAAAAATGTAGCTTTCACCCATCAGCTCAGATGAGATATCATTATCTATCTGAATAACATCATTAGTGATTTGTCGAATAGTAACCTTAATATTCTTACAATCCTGCTGATTAATGCATTTAACTCGACCAGAAAGTTCAGCTTTAAGTTGGGAGAAGGTGATCCCAGAAATAGGCCCTTTTGTAACATCGATTGTTCGTGATGTTGGGAAAAATCTGAAAATTATTAACAAAGTAGTCATTGATCATGACTTTTAATTGTTTTGTACTAAGCAAGCAAAAGATAATACTAACTGTACACCTTTACTGGCATCTTCGTCATCCAATAAAACTTGAATTTGATACTTTCCTATTGTTAAATATTGGCAGAAAAATGCATTATCTGCTTCAGTAGTAATTAGGATCTCTTCGTTACTAGCAAATTTGGTAATTTTAACGATTTGAGGCTTGTCACTAACTATCTCTCCACAAACTTTGAATGCTGTTGGGAATAAGTCCGGTAATGTCAAAGTGTTAAGGTTTACTGTGATATCCCTTTGTTCAAATTGCATATTGTCTGAAAAATTTAAGTTGTATGTATTCTCTAATGCAGAAAAAATATGGAAATACAGTGAAACCTCGATCTATCATCTTCATAGGGACTGGTTGTAAAAAACGATTATCGCGGAAAAACGATCATAGCGACCTAATATGAAAAAATTAGAAATAACCAACTACATGTTAAGAAAACTTATTTATTTATCATATTATATTAAAACATACGTAAATTATATAACATAATTGAAAAAATTGACTTACATATAGTTTTTTATTGTTCGCTAAGAATTATTACTTTGAATATTATAACGTCTATTTTTCAAATTATTGAGCAAATTCTGGTTAGTTTAGGAAAACATTTCTTGTTTCTACATATTTATACCCATTAGGTTGGATATTCAACAATAAGACAAGGCTCTAATAAAAACGTGTTATTAACTTTCGATGAGTTTCAAGACCATCAAAACCAACAATGGGATAAAACATAAAAAGACAAACGATAAATGCGGTTTTTGATTACATTGATTACATAGGTATTTATTGGGACCGTGGGCAAAAGACGATATATGCGGGAAAACGAAACTCACTGGAACGAATAACCAAGGTGTCACTGTATACTTTACACTGTATAGTAAATTACCTGCTTTTACGTGTAAAGCGTAGTTTCCAGTTTTTTTTCCACCCAAGGAAAATGAGCCGTCTTTTTTAGTGCGGGTTATTTCTTGACCTTCTGTATAAATCACAGCACCTTCTAAGGGATTGCCATTTTTTGACGAAAGTACTCTTCCAGAGATTGTGAAGCCACTTATCTGAAATAAAATTGAAATTTGGAATGCTCCATGTATAAGAATTTATAATTATTAAATGATTACTGTAAAATCTCAATATATTCACATATGTTTAGTACGCACTTTATTTTTAAAATTTCCAATGAATAAAGATCAAATAAATAATTATCTTGGAGTTTATTTCACCTAAATTTTTCAATTTATCATTTTGCAAAAGGATTTAATCTCTATATAAAACCTTTTCCTTTAACTTTAAAATATGTTCGTTATCAAAATTTTAAGTAGTAATTTGAAGGAAGTTATACATCATAAAAATACCTTTCGATTGAATAATGGACAAAGAATTTTGTGTTAGTACAGGGTTAAAAATATTATTGTTTTATTATTACCAATAAAAAATGTTTACCTCAAAATCTTCCGGAAGTTGAACAGTATTTCCTTGCACGTCAAATTTAATGACATTTGGTTGAAAATATACATTGTGGCTCTTGTAGAATGGCATTATATAATAATTTCCATTAGAAACAATGGGGAAAACAAATTTACCAGCAGAATTGGAAGTTACATGGCATAGAAATTTTCCAGAGTTCGTAAAACCAGGTACTGGAGTTGCATCACAACCTTTTACATTAATATCTGATTTGTCCTGGAAGTATGTCTTTTAATAAATATTATGAATAAAGTAAACTGTTTTAATTTGCACTTACATCGTTATTTCGAAACAACATAATACTAGCTCCTTCTACAGGGTCTTTTCCACTTTTAATGTTTCCAATTACATCGTAACCACCAATCATTAAACTCTTAGGAGGTAGGTCTGTATTTCCTTTAGTTACTGTTACAGCTACTGAATGTTTTTTTATATTCCATTTGGGGTGTGAGATTGACACAATGTATTGGCCAGGATATACAGGAGTGAAAAAAAAGTTTCCATTCTTAGTTGATATGCTCGTCCGAACTTCTGAGCCAGACTTCAATTCTACAAGAACACCTGCTGGACCGTTGCCGTCTCCACCAAAACTTTCCACCTGCGCAAGGAAATGAACTTATTTGTTTTATTAAGATATTATGTTTTATATTCTAATGATGTAAACAAATTGCAGTATATTGAACATCATAGATATTATAATTCATTTATGTGAATTTACAATAAAAAATAATACTTTTTATTTACTTATTAGACTACCAGTTTCGCCCTTTCGGGCATCCTCAGGCCTATGTGGTAGGAAATTTTTTTTAACGCCTAGGTGGTAAGATGATTTTAATGAATAATACTTTGAAAATAATATAATTGCATCAAGGACATCATAGTTATATATACGATCACAAATAGGTTAAAGTTTTGTATATATTAAAACTAAAAGATTAAATATAATTGACTAGACACCACGTTGTTCTTTAGATTATGATAACCTTCCCTGAAACCATTAGACCTTTTCAATCTGCTTTTTTAAAAAATAATTTTAATTTATTTTTATTCCTTTCTAATGTTTCCAAAACAAAGTTAAAAAAAAGAAGGTATGAACATTCTAAATACATTCCCTATGCGACACCTGCCAGTTGCGTTTGTTACATTGGTTTGCTTATTCATGTCGGTTAACATCTCCTCTGAATTAATAGAAGAATTAAACAATCTGAAGTCATTCGCAAATTTAGAAACTAAAATGTAGTCAAGAAAGTAATATTGTAGCGTAGGATTAGTGTATTTTTAGGATGTAATATAAATTAATTCGTAAATTATTCTTTTTAGAATGTAAGTATACCCATTATTACCACGTTTTCTTATATACCGAATAATATCTAAAAATGTGAAAATTTAGCATGTTTCTTGTTGTTGCAGCTGTATTAACTTTGAATTATTAAAATGTACGAATGTATGAAGTGGCAATTGCCACGAAACGTGTCAGTCCATCATTAAATAAAGACTTTTTTTAAAACATAAATCTCTTTTATGGACTTACTTCCCAAAAAATTACTAGATAAATGTGGTTTTTAATTACACTCATTACATAGGCATTTGTTGGGACCATGGGCAAAAAATGATACATGTGGGAAAACGAAACTTGTGGGAACGAATAACCGAGGTTTCACTGTATACTAAATGTAACAATAAGACAAAAAAATAAAAAAGAATAGAATCAGAAAGGCGCACTGTTACTCTAGCAATGATTACAGCTGCATGTATCAGAAATTATGACAAGATTTCAACATTGTGTTCAGGAAGGTGGACACCATTTTGAATATGTGCTTAAGGGCCGTTTTTACAATCCTCACGTAGTATTAGATGACCTGTACGTTTCATAAGGTCTCATAGATTTTACTGATCAAGTAGTGCTACTTGAGAATTGTAAAAGTGCCCTTAAATAACATTTCTTTTTTGTTTGGTTTTTCCTGTGTTTCTTTCTCTCTTCTTTAGCGTTAACGCCTGTTTTCAGGGAATTTTGACAAATGCCAGATCAAACCAGGTTTTACATCGCGCCCGCACGGTGAGGTGCCCAAAATAGTTTTCAGTCAATAAATCACTACTCTTTTTACCAAGTGAATATGAGGGCCAAAATTTCTTAAGGGTATGACTTTTTTCATCTCTTTCTCGTCCTTTTCCTGGATGCCAATACCTAGACATCTTTATATTTTTCATGTTAGTGTTACATTTAGAATACTAATAAATATCGTTGAATTCGTCTAAGAACCAGTTTTCGTAAAAGATAATAATATACAGGGTGTTCCATTTGAAATTGTAAACTTGATGTCACGTGAAGAAAAATCTAAGTACACGAAACGCAGCTCCACTGGAAGTTCTATCACTTCCCTCAAACCAAATTTTGATATTTTAATCCGTTCCCGAGATATCGCCCGATCAAATTGTTGTTGTATGTACTTAATAACCATGAGCAGCACGGTAGTGTAACCCTTTAAATAATTCGGGCATTGATTGATTTGGATAACTGGCTATTTGGATGACTGGAGTTCTAATAAATGGAGTTTTACTATATATCTCTTAGGAAATGTTGAAGTCAAAGTTAATCGATTCAATATCATTTCGATTTTTGTTTGAATAAATTATAAATACACTGGGTCCCATTTAGTGTGGTCATACTAGAACATGAATGTTTCGATAGCACTAACTGAGTGATAAAAGTATCCGGAAATAAAATGTCTTTAAGAGGATTGTTGATAAGTTTTCGTAGAGATAATGTAGGCAAAAATTTTCCACTCTATCTTGAGCACAGCATCGTAAAACATTCATTACTTGGGGAATTTCAATGTTTTTGGGTGGTGATTTCGCAATTTCTTCATCATTATTACACTCTTCTATTTGCTCAACACTATCAGGGATGTTGTCAACTTGCAGAACAATGTCGTCTCCTGTAGTTTCAGCTCCAGTTTCTATATTGTCTTTCACAGATACCCAGTCTTGGAATTCATGAGGTAAGTCCTGTGATGAAAAATTTTCATTTTCAACTTGAGTTTTAAGTAATAAAACCGGCATCTGAAACAGTTTTGTATAGTTGGAGGACAAACTTAATCCCAAGACCATTCTAACATATGCACGGCATCCAGAAATGATGTTTTTTGGGCAAATCATGAGCATTTAATTGCATCATGTTACTCATATTTTCTAATCTTGTGCTCTCATTTTGTGACAATAAAATTTTAGATTTGGTCACAAAGTTGAACAAGGGACGTAGTGTTCACAGACAAGAAACAATATGGACATTGTCAAAATTTCTGTTTATAACGTGTGCAGTGCAATTGTCGCTAATAGAATTAAAACTAGCATTACAATGATAATTGACAGGTAAAGTTTTTGCTCTTTAAAACAACATGCTCTTGAAAATGATTAAAAGTTTCTGTTTTTCGCTGCACATATTTATGCAATACAAAGCGGTAAATTGTTTTTCCAACATTTTACACTCTTTATCATTTTCTGATTTAAATAAAAATGTGTGTTACGGTAACACAGTGAAATAAAGTCAGGTTTTGGCGGTATTGTAATGTCACGAGGAAAATATTCGGAAACAGTTTGTGGTCACTCGTACGATATCCATGCATCTGCTGCACTAGTAGCTGTATCCTTATGCTCCAAGTAAGTTCATTTTTAGGTAAGATTCTGTCATTTAGACCAGTGGTAGAACCATCTTTTTGTAGCCACAAAAGCTTCTATTCCCATTTTCTGTGAAAGTTCTTCAGTTTTTAACATCAGTAATAGTCCATCAAACAGGAGCATCTTTCTTCCACACATTGATAAACCAGTCTCAAAGCCTATCCTACTTCTCCATCTTTCCCACTTCAATTCCTTTTTACTTTCTCGCTGAGAAAGTATAGTAGTCATGGGAAAAAAATTACAGATTTTGATGGATCTAGAAGTTTTGAGTACCCCTAAATCAATTATTTCCTTTTTTGCTTTGGTGTCTGTCTGTGTGGATGTGTGTGTAACCACACACAAAACGACAATGAAATTTGGTTGTAGTCATTTTAGCTTAAAAGTAAACTCGTATCAACGTTTGGGTTTATTCAAATAAGCGGAAATGGTAGTTTACCTGAAGAGTAAGTGCAACTCTTTCAAGCCTTTTGTGTCAAGGAATTTGTTCCAAATTTTGCAGTAGCTTTAGGAATATCGGAAAACTTACAGATATTAAATTTCAGTTTAATGCCTCATCCAGAATTGGTCTTGTTTAACAAGTTTTTTAATGTGCATACGTGTTTATTGTAATTATTTTAAAAATTTCAAGTGTATAATTCTTCAACGATCGCTATAAAGTCTGGTCTGGTGCCTACTACACTTTCGAAATATATGTGAAAGTCGAGTTGGAGACCATTTTCCTTTGTTGCATTAAGTAGAACTTCCAGATTTTTTAAGAGTTTCCACAATACCGGTTGCAAACTTTTTATATTAAGCTGCTGCATTTCTTTGGCTCATTTTCAGTAACTTGTCATATTTTTATAAAATAGTTAACTTATCTTTTCCACTCAAATCTTTTCATTTAGACATTATGAACTGCTACTTTTACAGACTTAAGTTCTGCGAAGGCAACTCTTAACAAAAATCGGAGTGCTCTGATAAAAAAAGGTAGGTTTTTTATCAGAGTATTCTGATATTAATGAATATCAGTCATTGGCGACTAACTCGCCCACAGAAAAGGAATGCATCTTTTTGATCCATCGTTTGTAGACATGCTATCAAAAGTAAATGGTACAGTCTATTGCTCTTCAAATGCGAATTTCCTACAACAACTATATCTATCTATGACTAAAGCACCTGACGAAGACTTGTGTAAAAGAGTCGAAACTGTAGAACCCTTCAAAATAAACCGAATAGCAACGCTTTTATTCCATCCCAAATAACAATATCATTGTTAAAATTAGATATCACCAGTCGCATTTTATGGCAACAGGCCATTACATAATATGTGAACGTAAAATTGATAACACTAATCGAAAAGTGCCGAAAATTTGATAAGTAAGCAGAACAATTTATGTTAGTATTAGGGAGACCAATACTTACCAAGAGTGATAACAATAAGCGGGTGATAACATTAACCTTCGAGCAGGCGTGTTGTCAAATTTACGATAAATTTAATTTTTTATTGGTATGTCTACTAAGCAGAAGTTTAGCTCTATTCTGAAAGTAATGTTTTCTTTTACAAAGTCATATTGATAATTTGGTGATATGGTTTACAATTTATGCTGCATACACACAATTGTATGAAAAACTGTTTTATTCGCAAAATATACGACGCACGCTCATTCAGGTTCCACCTACGACAGCGTAACTACTGATACATATAGTTGAAAACAATTGTAAGTTTGTTATGAAATATTGTAAAGTCAAGTCACAATTATTAATTTGACTATAAATAAACTATAATATTGTAAATGTCAAAGGCCCTTTCTCAAAGTTAACTCGAAAACATCATAAAATGTATGTATGAAGAGCCTGATAGTGGTGGAAAGTCAAGTAATATGTGATGGGCAAAAAAAAGGTCATCACTTATAATTTCATTATTTCTATCATTAAATCTCAGATAAATATAATTTCTATCGTGCGTATCATTGTGTCACGAAAAAACCGGGACAAAATACCTAACCGGACGGGACGCCGGGACAATCCCAGTCAAACCAGGACTTATGGTAACCCTAAGTATAGCAATAGTGATCTTAGCAATGAAAATATTGACACAAACAATTATAAAAGTTCATCGGAACAATGGGTTTCAGCTGACCAGTCCGAGGCTGAAAATACGGGTAACGAATTTTATTCAGAAAAAGACTTTACTGACTGGCATAACACCAGTTAGTAAAATAATCATGTGGCCTTACGAATTATGCCAAAGGTATTACTAATGAGGTGGAGGCTTTTTTGAAAATAATTGACATTGATATGATACATGAAGTACAGTAAACTCCTGATTATCCGCGATAATGGATGGCTCGGAAATCATGGATAATTCGCAAAGTAGCAAAATCAACACAAAAATGTTTTTAAAAATTATTTCATGCTTATTAGATTTAAACTTAATCATAATATGTATGTACGTATGAACTCTAAAAATGCCGTATCTAGTTCCTCATAAGCTTCATAGCTTTTCTCTTTTTCATCAAGGAGTTATCTGATGTTGATGCAAATTTCATTAGTTAATTCTTTTGTTTACAAATACCTCTGATGGCGCATTCTCCTACTCCATATTTTAAATTGCATTTGGTTCTTCGATGCATCATTTTCAATTTGTTTTATTACTTAAAACTACTATTTTTCTGACATTGCACAGTAAACTAAAATTGACGATTTATATATACAGTGGGCCCCGTTTAGTGTGGTCGCGGTTAATGTTATCACTCGCTTGTTGTTATAATATTTTTTAAGTACCGACCTCCCTAATGCTATCTAAAGTAAATTATTCTACTTACTGTTATCAGTTTTTGGTTTTTTCGGTTAGTGTTATCGATTTTGCGGTCTCATATATACATTTTAATATTATTTTCGGAGAAATGTTTACAAAAGATTGATCAAAAGGGTGGGCGACTTAACGCCGATAATTTCTATTCATAAATAACGGAATACCCTGATAAAAAACCGAGCATTTTTCATGAGAGCACTCCGATGCCCGTTTAAAGTCGACTTTGCATAACTTAAATCGCCTAAAGAAGACTTACTAGAGCGGAATCTACAAAGATTTTGCAGTTAATACCAAATATTTGTAAGCGTAATAATAAAAAAGTCCTTTTCTTATGTTATTCATTTATCTATTTCTGGATACTAAGCGGGGTCCACTGTACAAACTATCTCGACATCAAGTTAACAGAAAGTGAACTAAAACGTGAATTATGAGAAAAAAACCTTCAAAGGAAAGAACGGGGTACTGAGAAATTGTGACTCATGCATTCACAGTTATTGTACAGCAGGCGCCTTTAGTAAAAAAAGAAGAGCAGAATCTTCAAAAAATTTAAACTTTTTTTTTCTAGGTAGGCGGCGGATAATCGTAAGTTGTAGTGTACTAAATTTTACGAATACAGTCGATGTTCCATATTCGCAGACAAAATAATTGAGACCATTTTCCGTATTCGCGGTTAAAAATTTCAGGTCAAAGTGTTCTTAAACACTTAGTAATTTACTGCCATTGATTCGAATTTATTATTATTATTCCTGAAGTTGAAAATTATTTAAAAAATAATAACTTAGATTTCAAGGCAGTTCTTTTGGGTAGTGCATCAGGTCATCCCCGCGAGCTTGAAATAGTCCACCCTAATATAAAGATGATATTTTTACCACCAAACACTATGATCTTACTTTAACCTACGGATCAAGGAATCAGGCAGGCCTTTAAGCTCTATTACCTCAGAAGATCCTTTAAAACCATTCTTGACACCATAGAAAGCGACGAGAACATGGATGTTATGAGATGTAGGAAAAAGTTTGACATAGCAAAGTGAATTGCTTTTATAGATAAGTCATTAAGAGTTGTAACAATCTACATTGACGGCTTGCTGGAAAAACTGTGGTCCACTTTGAATACCATCAATAATGGCAGTTCCATACAAGCAGTGATGGAAGATATTGTTGAAATTGCAAGAAATATAGGACGAAATGGTTTTGAACTCTTGGAATCGAATAACATTGAAGAGCTGATTGAATTGAAAAATGAAGACTTGAATGAAATGGAATTAGAAGAAATATTGAATAATGATTTTAGTGAAGAAGAACCTACGACCAGTACGTAAAATAAGACAATGACAAACTTGAATGGAGGACTACGAATTGTTCGTGAGGTTTCTGAATTTTTCATAAATATTGATCCATGAATGGATAGAAGCCTTTGTTTAAAAAAAAACAATTGATGTAGCAACTGCAGAGTATCAATTTGAGTTACGAAATATCATAAAGGATACAAAACAAGAAAAAATCACTACATTCTTTAAACTCCTAACCGAGCCACATAATTAGCTATAAATATTAATATTTTACTTAACAAACTTGAAATAAAAGCAGTTTTTACCATATGTATTAATTTCAAATTTGGCAACCTCGGAACGTATCTCATATAATCCCATGCATTTTCCCATTATATAATCGCGGGATTTTTACGGAACGTAACTCCCGCAAACACGGAGCGTTGACTATAAATATATTAGTGAACTAAGACAAAATCGTGAATATGCCAGGGAGACAGACTGCATGCATATATATATATAAATGAAATGAAATTTATTAATATATATATATATATATATATATATATACATGTCAATTGAATAGTGTATTACACAATAAAGTGGGTTTAACGGGTTCTGAGGCTCTCCATATATTCCTCTATGGTGTAGAAGGCGCCCT